>CAUYPK010017497.1:0-39273 GCA_963574355.1 Loris lydekkerianus
TGGGCACTTGGGCTTTTTCCATGACTTAGCAATTATGAATTGGGCTGCAATAAACATTCTGGTACAAATATCTTTGTTATAATGTGACTTTTGGTCTTCTGGGTATATACCTAGTAGAGGAATTATAGGATTGAATGGCAGATCTATTTTTAGATCTCTAAATGTTCTCCTAACATCTTTCCAAAAGGAATGTATTAATTTGCATTTCCACCAGCAGTGTAGAAGTGTTCCCTTTTCTCCACATCCACGCCAACATATCTGGTCTTGGGATTTTGTGATATGTGCTAATCTTACTGGAGTTAGATGATATCTCAAAGTAGTTTTGACTTGCATTTCTCTGATGATTAAGGATGATGAGCATTTTTTCATATGTCTGTAGGCCGTGCGCCTGTCTCCTTCAGAGAAGTTTCTCTTCAAGTCCCTTGCCCAGCCTGTGATGGGATCACTTGTTCTTTTCTTGCTTATGCATTTGAGTTCTCTGTGGATTCTGGTTATTAAACCTTTGTCGGAGATATAACCTGCAAATATCTTCTCCCATTCTGAGGGCTGTCTGCTTGCTTTACTTACTGTGTTCTTGGCTGTGCAGAAGATTTTTATATAGTTTGATCAGGTCCCAGTAGTGTATTTTGGAAGCTGTTTCAATTGCCTGGGGTGGTCCTCCTCATAAAATACTCGCCCACCCGATTTCTTCAAAGGTTTCCCCTGCACTCTCTTCTAGTATTTTTACAGTTTCATGTCTAAAGTTTAAATCTTTAATCCAGTGAGAATCTATCTTAGCTAATGGTGAAAGGTGTGGGTCCAGTTTCAGTCTTCTACAGATTACCAGCCAGTTCACGCAGCACCATTTGTTAAATAGGGAATCTTTTCCCCACTGAATGTTTTTAATTGGCTTGTCAAAGAACAAATAATGGTAATTAGCTGGATTTATCTCTTGGTTCTCTATTCTGTTCCAGACATGTACTTCTCTGTTTTTGTGCCAGTACCATGCTGTTTTGATCACTATCAATTTATAGTATAGTCTCAGGTCTGGTAGCATGATTCCTCCTGCTTTGTTTTTATTTCTTACTAATGTCTTCGCTATTTGAGTTTTTTTCTGATTCCATATAAAACAAAGTATTATTTTTTCAAGATCTTTAAAGTATGGCAGTAGATCTTTAATAGGGATTGCTTTAAAATTGTATATTGCTTTGGGTAATATGGACATTTTAACAATGTTAATTCTTTCCAGCCATGAGCATGGTATGTTTTTCCATTTGTTAACATTTTCAGCTATTTCTTTTCTTAGAGTTTTATAGTTCTCTTTATAGAGATCTTTCATGTCCTTTGTTAGATAAACTCCCAAATATTTCATCATCTTTGGCACTACTGTGAATGAAATAGAGTCCTTAACTGTTTTTTCAGCTTGACTATTGTTGGTATATATAAAGGCTACTGATTTAAGAATGTTGATTTTGTAACCTGAGACACTGCTCCACTCCTTGATCATTTCTAAGAGTTTTGTAGTCGAATCCATGGTGTTTTCCAGATATACAATCATATCATCTGTGAAGAGCGAAAGTTGGCTCTCTTCTGACCCTATATGAATACCCTTGATGCCTATTCTTCCCTAATTGTGATGGCTAAAACTTCCATTACAATGTTAAACAGCAGTGGAGACAATGGGCAGTCTTGTCTGGTTCCTGATCTGAGTGGAAATGATTTTAATTTTACTCCACTCAATATGATATTGGCTGTGGGTTTACTGTAGATAGCCTCTAATCAGTTTAAGAAAGGTCCCTTCTGTATCAATTTACTTAAGTGTTCTTATTATGAAGCGATGCTGGATATTTTCAAAAGCTTTTTCTGTATCAGTTAAGAGAATCATATGGTCTTTGGTTTTTAATTTGTTTATGTGCTGAATTTTACTTATAGATTTACGTATATTGAACCAGCCTTGAGACCTTGGGATAAAACTATCTTGGTCATTATGTATAATTTGTTTGATATGTTGCTGGATTCCATTTGTTAGGATCTTGTTGAATATTTTTACATTTATATTCATTAGTGATATTGGTATATAATTTTCTTTTCTCATTGGGTCTTTTCCTGGTTTGGAAATCAGGGTGATGTTTGCTTCATAGAACATGTTGGGTAGTCTTCCTTCTTATTCCACATTTTGAAACAGGTTGAGTAATATAGGTACTAGTTCCTCTTTAAAGGTTTGGTATAATTCTGACGTGAAGTCATCTGCTCCCAGACTTTTATTTTTAGGGAGATTTTGTATGGTTGATGCTATTTGAAAACTTAATATGGGCCTGTTCAACATTTCCACTTGATTCTGGCTGAGTCTTGGAAGGTGATGTGCTTCCAGGTATTGGTCAATTTCCTTCAGATTTTTGTATTTCTGAGAATAAAGTTTCTTGTAATATTCATTAAGGATATTTTGAATTTCTGCGAAGTCTGTTATTATTTTGTCTTTGTCATTTCTGATCGATGAGACTACAGATTTTACTGTTTTTTCTCTGGTTAGGTTAGCCAAAGGTTTATCTATTTTATTGACCTTTTCAAAAAACCAACTTTTTGATTTATTGATCTGTGGTATAATTCTTTTGTTTTCAATTTCATTTAATTCTGCTCTAATTTTGGTTATTTCTTTTTTTCTATTGGGTTTGGGGTTGGAATGTTCTTCCTTTTCCAGTTGCTTGAGATGTCCCATTAAGTTGTTAACTTCCTCTCTTTCCCTTCTCTTGAGGAAAGCTTGCAGTGCTATAAATTTTCCTCTTAGGACTGCCTTTGTGGGATCCCAGAGGTTCTAATAATTCCTGTCTTCATTGTTGTTTTGTTCCAAAAATTTAGCAATTTCCTTCTTAATCTTATCTTTGACCCAGCTATCATTCAGCATAAGGTTATTTAACTTCCATGTTTTTGTATGAGTATGCAGATTCCTGTTGTTACTGAGTTCAACTTTTATTCCATGGTGGTCCGAGAAAATGCAAAGAATAATTTCTATTCCTTTAAATTTACTGAGGTTAGACTTGTGACCTAAGATGTGATCAATTTTGAAGTATGTTCCGTGGGCTGATGAGAAGTATGTCTATTCAATTTTGTTGAGATGAATGCTCTGTAGATGTCTGCTAAATCCAAATGTTGGATGGTTAGGTTTAAATCTAAAATTTCTTTGCTCAGCTTCTTATTGGAGGATCTATCCAACACTGCCAAAGGAGTATTGAAATCTCTGACCATTATAGAGCTGGAGGAAATCAAGTTGTTCATGTCTGTTAGAGTTTCTCTTATAATTTGAGGTGCATTCTGGTTGGGTGCATAGATATTAATAATTGAAATCTCATCACATTGAGTATTACCCTTAACAAATATGAAGTGACCATTTCTTATCCTTCCTTACTTTTGTTGATTTAAAGCCTATTGTGTCTGCAAATAGAATTGCAACACCTGCTTTTTTCTGATTATCATTTGCCTGAAATATGGACAACCATCCTTTTAACCTGATTCTATATTTATCTTTTAAGGTAAGATGTGACTCTTGTATGCAGCAAATACCTGGCCTGAGTTTTTGTATCCAGTCATCTAACGTGTGCCTCTTTAGAGGATAGTTTAAGCCATTCACATTAATGGAGAATATTCATAAGTCTGGTAAAATTTTGGGTATCGTGTTTTTCGAAAGTCCAGTGGACATTTTTAATCCTTTTGCCAATGTGGAAGTTGGAGTTTGATCAAAAGTTTCTGAGTGAGTTTACTTTTGTGGTAGAGGATTGGACTGGTCATTATGGAGGATAGGTCTGAGAATATCCTGAAGAGCTGGTTTGGTTATGGCAAATTTCTTCAATATGTGTATGGCATTAAAGTATTGAATTTCTCCATCATAAATGAAACTCACTTTAGTTGGATACATGATTCAGTGTTGAAAGTTATTTTGCTTTAGGAGATTAAAAGTTGATGACCACCCTCTTCTGGCTTGAAAAGTTTCAGCAGAGAGATCTGCAGTCATTCTAATATTTTTCCCTTTTTAGGTAATGGATTTCTTACATCTGGCTGCTTTCAGAATTTTTTCCTTCATATTAACTTTAGTGAAGTTAATTATAATATGCCTTGGGGATTTCTTATTCAGATTAAGTCATGCTGGGGTTCTGAAACTGTCTGCTATCTGAATTTCAGAATCTCTTGGCATGCTGTAAAATTCCCTTTCATAATTTCATGGACAAGGGCCTCTGTGCCTTGCAAGGCCACTTCATCACTTTCAGGGAGTCCAATGAGGTGGATATTACCCTTCTTTGAATTATCCCAGAGCTCTCTGAGAAAATGTTTTGTTTTTGCTCTCCATTTCTCTTTATCTTTGAGAGTTTGGGAGCATTCAAAAGCTTTGTCTTCAATGTCAGAAATCCTTTCTTCTTCTTGCTCCACTCTGTTACTGAGGGCTTCTACTGTATTTTTCAGATCTTTAAGGGCTGCAAATTCTTGCTTCAGTGCATCAAAATCTTTGGTGGTTTTGTCTTTAAATTTGTTAAATTCTTGAGACAACTTTTGAATTTCTCCTCGAATTTCTAATTCTGACTTTTGAATTGCTCCTCAAATTTCTAATTTCAAATTGTCCTCCATCCTATTAATTTTGTTTGCAATCCAAATTCTGAATTCAATTTCTGATATCTTGGCCAGCTGTTTATGGATGGGATCTTCAGGTACATTTTCCATATCTTTCCTGGGGGGGGGGGTATCTATTCTGGTTATTCATGTTACCAGAGTTTTTCCGCTGATTCCGCCCCATGATTATTTTATGTTTGATTTTTCCCCTGGAGCTTTGTCGAGGACCTGTACAATGCTATGGCCTGAGAAACTGGGGACCTGTTTGGTGTGGTGGGGCTAAGTGGTTCTGTCTTGTTTTCAGCTGGTCTCTGTCCAACCGTAGTGAAACAGTTACTCTGGGTTGAAGTCTCAGCTGTGGAGAAATACCAGCAATTAAGTCACCCCACACCCCAAAGGCAATAATTGGAAAAGGATAATCAAACCTTCCTACAACCACACACCCAGGGCACCACTTGAATAGTCCTCAGGTGATTGGCTCAGTTCAAAAGTTCCAAATCAATTGTCTCAGTCAGTACATGTCTCAGGTGGGAGAGTTTAAAAGGTCTCTGGCAACTGGATCGCAGGGGTCTGGTGACAACTCAGATATGACTTCCTCTGGTGCTCCTTGAAGTCAGGAGGACCCACCCAGCAAATAGATTAGTCTTGGAAGGTTGATGCCTCCTTCCCCACCTTGCACCTCTGTCACATCCAGTCACTGATAGCCCCGCAGGGCTGTGACCCAGTTGCCTGTAGTGAACAGATACTCCAGGGGTTTGCACCTGCCTGAATCAGAAGGAAATCTATATCTTCTCTGCCAGGCCACTGCGCTCAGCCTCTACCCAGCAGCGGGAGGTGAGGCCTGACAACTTCATGTGCTTGATGGAGGCTGGGGGGTGTTCACTCAGTTCCAGCCCCACCCCTGATTGATGTTACTGACAGAACAGTACAGAAGAACTTTGCGGGAAATTGTTTCTGTCCCTGCTAAATTCCCCTGTAGAAGAGAAGCTGTTTTGAGTTCCTAGAGCCTGCACCTCAGGCCTTGTCTTTGTTCCTGCAGGTTTATAGTCAGTTACCTGTCAGTTCTAGCCTCCTGCCTTCCTTTGTCTAAGGGCTGACGATCCCCCGAGGGCCAGGTGCGTCTTAGGCTCAGCAAAGTGGTCCTCTGGTTCAGCCCTGCCTTGGGAATTTCCCAGGTCTGCGCATGCATTTTCTAGTCCCCGTGCTCCACCCAGGCCAGTACCACTTCAGGCAAACCCTTTACTCATGGGGCCTGCATTTCTATCCCAGATCTGTTCCGCAGTGGTTGCCACCTGAGAAGATACCCGGCCTCCTCTGGTTGCCCAGGGAGACAGGGGGTGTGGCTTTGGAAAATCTGGGAGTGAGCCCTATTATTGCCAAAAATGGCTGCTGCTCTGCGCCTCAAGGTACTCATGCCCTGGTGTGGTTCCCTCTCAGCCGACCATCCTCTCCTCACTCCTGTGCTGCAGAATCAGCACTGACCAGCTGCAGTCTAGGCCCTGTCCACACCCCTCCAGAAATCACCCATGAATCTGGACTCCTGAGGAACAGGCCTCCAGACCTCAGAGTGAGAGTGGAGGGAAGTGCTGGGAGCTCAGAATTACAGGTAGAGAATAGATACAGTTTTATACAGTTGTATGCCTGGCAGGAGAGTAGGAGAGGTAGGTCCAGCTTTTATAGAGTCTCTCCCATGGAGTATAGTGGGAATACCTTTGAACTCTGCTCGTTTGTTTGTGGGGACTCTGAGCCGTTCTCATGGGGGAGGGGACTCCTGTCTGCTAGGTGATGGATTTTGTACCTTTTGTTTGTATCCTTGGGGTCGCAGCTAACCTCAGTGGGGTTGATGTGCGTTCTTCAACCTTCTCTCTTTGTGCAGCTCTAATCCACCAGGTTAGTTGCTCCTTCTGGATGGGAGCCTCTGTGGAAAGCTGGTTTCAGTCAGCCATCTTGTCTCCACCCCCTGTTTTAAGTCTTTATTTGCTAAAATCAATACTCTGGGCCAACAAAGAATTCATTTTATACTGACTTTTTTTTTCCTGAGTATGAGTCACACTTTCTTATTTTCCTTCATGTCTCATAATTTTTCTAAAAATTTGACATTTTAGATAATATAATTATGACAGCTTTGGATTCTAATCATTTTTCCTAAGAGTATTATTTTCTTGTTGTTTTGTTTGGTTTATTTATTTATTTATTTATTTATTTGGTTAGTTAGTTAGTTAGCTAGCTAGCTTGTTTTAGCAAAAAAAAGATAAGCTAATTTGGCTGGACTTAAGTTGTAGAACCTCTCTGCTCCATAGTGAGTAGCCACCAATGTCTCTGCTCACTTGTTTTATTCTTACCTTTGTTTTTTTAAACTTGGTTTTCTGGGGATTATATAGCTTATATATCCAGTGCTTAACTGGAGAAAGTTCTCAAATCCCTTTGTTCCTTAAGGCTTCTGTTCTCTCCTCTGCTGATTTATCTGTAAAGGTTGGGAAGAGTTCACAGTTCATCATTCTCAAGCCTGCCTTGACTTCCTCTTTCCACTGGACCCTCTTGAGTCTCCCCTGAGCCTTCCCAGAATCTCATGGTCATTCATAGATTGGGGGGAGACTTTTCCAGCCCTTCTAAGACTCTAAGTTCTATGATCTTCCTGTTACGTATCTGAAGGATCACCATTTGCTACAATTTGCCCTGTAACCACAACTTTGGATTACTAGAATTACAGTTTTCCCTGTTCCTTTTCTGCTAAGTTTGCTACTTTGGCTGACAACACCCTGAATTTTTGCCCTCTTCCCCATATTGAGTCCACTGTCCTAGGGAGCAAAGCCACTGTTTCTTCCTGATCAATTCTGCAAGGATGAAATGACAATTCTTGACAATAGATATGTAACAGGAGGGGGGTGGATTTTTTGGAGGTTGGGAAGAAAGAATGAGAGCCCTCATAGAAAGTAGTTTCCGGACTCTGATGTTCTTATCCAAAGCTTTAGCAGTTTTTCATAAATAAATATTTCTTAATTTTTTGTCAGCCTTTGGTTGATTTCCAAATTCCTAAAATGATGTTCATCTAATTTTATACTTACTTAGTGGGTAAAAAATATGCCAACTTATTGATGCCTCCATGGTAGAAGTTCCACTTTCCCTCGGATATACTATTTGGGGTTTGTATACAGCAATTTTTATCATTTACTTTATGGCAATCTATTGCCTCACCTTATTTATTAAACTATTTTTCCCCAGTGACTTTTATAATATACTAAATTTCTACATGTATATGGTTTATTTCTGAACTTTCTATCTTATGCCATTAGTTTGTTGATTTGTGTATCTACCATACCGTTTTAATTATAGAGATTCTACAGTATGTTTGACTATCACCTAAGACCTGTTTTTCTTTTCACCCCCCTCTTCCCACCTATACACACATAGTTTCTTCTTTTCAGTGTTTCATGTGTATTTTCCATATCAACTTTCATTATCATGTTGTTCATCATTATCATCTACAACAACAAAAAGTATAGTATAATTTTTATTGGGATTACACGAAATTTATAAATTAACCAACATATTGATGATATTGAAATATTCCATCCAAGAAAAAGAAATGTGTTCCCACTTGTTCAAGTCTATGTCACTTAGATGTGTTTTAGGTTTTCTTCATATATAGGCATCCCATACTTCTTTTAAAGTTCATTCCAAAATATACTATCTTTTGGTTGTTGTTGTCTTTCTCAACAATATTTAAAATTCTAACAGCATTGACGTTCAGCCTCAAACTGAAACAGTTTGACAAAGTATTGTGTTTTTAAGCAACATTGAGAATGTTATTAGAACATTTTTCTATCTCCAGTGGTTTGTATTACTTAGGTATACATATATAGCTATCAAAGGCATGTGAAGTATGCTTGCTTAAAGTTTGATCATAAGCTACTTGCTTTCAGTGAATGGAGGCATTTGACACAGAAAGACCCTCAGCCTCAAATCAGATCTCAGTGATGGTGGAATAAAAAGAACACAGATATTGGAGTCTGGTAAACCTAGATTAAAATCCTGACTCTTCAGCTTCTTTGCATATGACTTGACTAACCTCTCTGAGCCACAGTTTCTTCTTCTGTAAAGTGGAGATGATGACACCTACTTCTAATGGATGTTGTAAAGATAAGTGACATGACTTATGTAAAATGACCAGCAGACAAAGGCATCACCACCACCCTTCCCCCTTCTCAGAATATAATCGCTGATTCTTAGACTCTGAGATTTTACTCTTAGGCATTTCAGAGTCTGTTGTTTATCCTCACAGCTGTATCTGCTGCATATCTTATGGAAGTCTTATCAATAAATTGGTGGGAGAAGGATTGATGGGTAAACAATAAAGCACAGTGTGTTTTTTATTCTTTTATACAAAAAACTATGAAAAGGTGGAATATGCTTACATTTCAGGTTTCTTGGTAAGCATCTAAGCACACTTTAGGATTATTTCATGGGCAATGAAATTCAGACTCTAAGGCTCATAATCTTCATTCCCTTTTCAAGCTCTACAATTTAGGGAAAAGGAAAAAAATCCCATCAAATTGCCAACAGTGTTTCAAGGGCTCCTTCAGCCCCAGGATTTATTTGCAGCTCACCATGCACTCACTATCTCATCCGGCAGCCTCTGCTCTATCTCGGTTCCATTTTCTCTTGGTAAAGTTGAACTAATCGCCCTTAATGCCAAGTATGGTACTTTGAGATCCTAAGATGACAGATTTGTGCCCAGAAAGACGGAGTTAGGGACTGCTTCATGGTATATGTCTCCAAACGCTCCTTCAGCACTGAACAGCTCTGAAATCCTGCTCCCTTTGAAAGTAAATGTGCCAAGTAGGGAGCTGCAGGTATATTGTCTTTAAGGACACCAAATGTCCTATTTTCAGAAAACAGCCTGTTTGTTTCTAAGGCAGCCCTGGCTAGCTGCTCTGGATTTTCTGAACCAAACAAAAACTCCCAGAGCAGCTGAGGAAACTGAGCCCACATTCATTGAGGGACTGGGGAGGTCCTCCCCACTTTGCTGCTCTACCAGCTGCCCCTCCCCTGCCCCATTCACCTTTAACCCCACAACCTTCTATCTAGCAGCCCCAGGAGGGTAGTTCCTGTCGATGGAAGCTCTCATGTCCTCTTTGGGTTGTGGAATCCTCTTTTCATATTTAGTTTTTTCCTGAAATCAGACCATGTAACAAACAGGAGTAAAGCATCCCTAGACAGGGATGGGGGTGAAGCTGTAAGACCCTGCTGAGTCACCCTGAAACCCCTCCACCATCAGGCACTCATATGTCAGGACCAAGTCATATTCCCAGAGCTGTGGGTCTTTTTGTGATGTAATCTGAAACTAATGGGAGGAATAAAAGAACATATTAACTCCATAAATGAGACTATAAAAGAAAAAAAAAAATGAGACTGTAGCACCAGATGATATTCCTAACCAAAACTAAATGGTGAAAAACTTTGAAGACCAGCCCAAGAGCTCGTAAGTCAGGACACTTAGCAAACACCATCCTCTGACCTTAATTCAAAGTGTGACCTTGGAAGGATTACCCTGGGCTTTAGGTAAGGCTTCATGATATTGACCCCTCCCCTTAGATATTTCTAAGCAGTCACTGGCAAAGATATTTTCTTCCTCTAATAATATTTTTTTAAAAAATAGGAACCGATGACAAAATGTCTTTGCTGCAGAAAGCTCATATTTTACAATATTTTGTGTGAGCCAAAATGTAATTCCAATTATAACTATATTTGGAATAATTATTTACTCCTGTATTATCATTCTCCTTTATTAAAATCTAAACTTACAATGGATTAAGGCTTCTGTATTTTATAATTTTGTATATAATGCATTTATTCCCACTGCATTACAATATATTCCCACTAAAACTTGTTCAAGGTAAGTTTGACATTTTTAGGGCACAATTTTTAAGTGGTATCTCTGTGCAAATTATACTAGCACATCCAAATTAAATTGTTTTTACTTTAATGCACAGTGTCAAACAGATAAACACCTAATTTGTATTCTTGGGAATAGAGAGAATGGTATTAAAAATAACATAATACCATGTGTAAAATCTGAAATTCAGGGAAAATTTGGAATTTACATTAGGGTTTTGCCTCATAAAACATTTTCATCTTAAAGCTGGTCATGAGGCTTCTGGATTAAAAAAAAAAAAAAAAAGAAAGAAAGAAAAAGAAAAAGAAAAAGAAAAAGAAAAAGAAAAAGAAAAATAGGTCAGCCCATTACACACAGAAAGGCAGAAGATGGAAGAGACAAGGAAAGAAAATCAGCCCACCTTCAAGCTCTCCTTCCTTCTTACCCTGGTATTTTCCACTGTAAGTGTCCCCACTTTCCTTTCAGCTGGTGACTCTGTTAATTGCACTATTCATTTCATGACTGTTTACAATACACAAAACACTTCCACTCCCATCTTGTTTCATTTCATCTTTACAATAATCCCAGGATATACGGGGAGCAGCCCTGTTTCTACCACTCTCCAGAGAAGGAAACGAGCTCTGTGGAGCTAACTGGCCACCCTGGCTGAACGGGGCTTCAGGGCTCTTCCTGCTCCCCTGTCCAGTGTGCCCAGCACTGATGTCACAGGTGCCCATACCTGAGCCCAGGGTCCTTCGGGCCTCCCTGTGGACCTTCCCAGGAGCAGAGGAGACCTGTGAGGGAGCAGAAAGAGCGCAGACGGCAGACATCAGACCTCAGCTCTGGTTCTAGTCGGCGGTGCCTGCCTCACTCAGCAACCTGAGACACTTGGCTCAGTCTGCCCCAGTCCTGTACCTCAGGCGTTCTAGGGAACTCAACAAGCATGGTGCGGACTTTGGGACTGCTTCATGCTGTATGTCTCTGAACCCTTCCTTCAGCAATGAACAGCTCTAAAATCCCACTCGCTTTGAAAATAAATGTGCCAAGTGAGGAGCTAGGGGTATATTGCCTTCTGGGAGGCAACTGCCCTATGCTCACCCCGCAGAGCCTGTTAGGGAGGGGACAGCTGAGATTTAGGAGTGAGTCATTGGGTGGGGGGTACAGAGCCCACAGCTACCAGCTACAGTCTCCAGTCCCTGCCCTGGTCTTTGGCTGCTCCCCCCCACACACACACACACCTAGGACTGAGTCCCCTGTGCTCTGGGCTCATTAAATGTGTATCTGGCTAAAGCTTCAAACTGGGATTAGGCAGGTCCTGGTTTGAGAAATCTGCAATGCTAATCAGAGGCAGGCCTGGGGCTGACCCAGGGCCTCAGCCTCAGGCAGCTCTGGTTAGGAGGCCAGAGGGGCTGTGGGAGTGTGGGGAGGAAACCCACACTTAGACGTGCCTCTGAGCACTTTACTGCCACAAGGCTGTCTGAGTCCATGGGACACTCCAGGTCCGAGAGGCAGCTGCCATGAGGTCCCCTGTGTTGTCTTAGTGGCTCTCAGGGAGCAAGTCCAGAGATGCAGGAGACATCACATCTAGGCCTGGCCAGAGAGCTATGTCCCAGGCAGAGTTGCTGGTCAGCCCCAGGAGCTCTCACCTCTACAAGAGTCCCCTTGTCTTCTGAAGTGTTGTGGGAAGGTAGAGCTGGTGTTGATTGGCACTAGCCACTGAGCTGCCACTCTGTGGACGTGCAGGATTTTGTTTAATCTTCACAATGGTTGTGTGAGGCAGGAGCATTAAGGAAACTGAGGCTCAGCCCTGCAGAGCGACAAAGCCTATAAGCGGCAACAAAGCTGTAAGAGGGCTGGTGTCTGACAGCGAAGCCATACTCCTCCCCCACCTGAGCTCTGAGCTGCCCCCCAGGCATGAACAGGCTGGACTAAGGGACCTCCTGAGAGGCTCATTTAAAAATAAAGGCAAAAAAATAAGTCCTTCTTTTGAGCACCTACTCTGTGCTAGACATTTTGTATTCATTACTTCATAACCTTCATGTCAGTGCTGGGCAGTAAATTCACTTATCTCCAGTTTACAGATGAGAAAACTGAGACTTGGGGATGATAAATGACTCGCTTGTGTGATAGAACTGGGCTCCCAGCCCGGGCATGTCGGACTCTGTGCCCACGTTCTCCTATCAGGCTGGTCTGAGTGTATTATCTGCAATTCTCATTTCATTTCAGGGACTCCTAGAGTTTCCTGGAAAAAGCATTACAAAGAGAGAGAAGCTCTGGGAAAAGCAGGGCAAAGGGGAAAGGAGTCATGAGTTCAGGCTGGGCAGTGAGATTTCAGAGAAGTTTCTAGAAATCCCCAAATCCTACATGTTACTGACCCACCTTTTGAGAATCTCATTTTCAGAGCCATTAACCCAGCGTGCCTGAGATGTAAAGTCACATGGTTTTTAAAAATCCTGCTGGAAACAACAGCAGGAGTGAGGAGCAATTTGCTCAGATTCTCCTAATTCTCTGTGTGGCTTCAGGCAAGTCAATGGCCCGCCCAGGCCTCAGTCTCCTCTTGCAGCCCCTCCCACCTCTGTTCTCTGATGCCACAGTCAAGCCTACCCCTGGCCCATGAGAGTGGCTCCCAGAGAAAGTGTCTGGATATTGTCATGGTGGAGCATATCACAGATAGTCTGTTAATGACATTAGATATGCCGAAGCAGAGACCACGCAAGTGATATCACTCTCACTCATGATGAATGAGCAGCAGAGAAAGGAGTGGCAGGAACACTAGCGCTAGGAATGGCCCTGGCAGGTGCCAATTACTGGTAACCCATTGTGGGTGTAGGTGAGGGGTCAGACAATTGCACAACTAAAGCACTGGGAGCTCCCTGCAGAAGGAGTTCCACTTGTGCTGGGTCTTGAAGGACAAGGAGTTTTCCAGGGAAGAAAGGCCATCAAGACAGAGGACATATCAGACACAGGTGGTCTTCACTACTCTGTCCAGCCCCAGATTGAGTGAGCCTCTCCTATTGCGGCCTCGAAGTCTGTGCTACCCTTGCTAGGTTCACCATCTGCAATGAGATAGGGCCGGTTGCCTCCAGCCTCCTGATAACCAGGGTGGATGCGTTCTGAGGCTGCAGTTTCTAGAGACTGCTGGGAACTGAGGCTGTTCTTCCTTCGGCAATTCTTTCCAGAGTCCAAGACCTGTCCTGCTATGCCTTGTTCCCTGCCCAGACCTGCCCAGCCATGCTCAACCTCACCCTCGCAACCCTGCCCAGTCCTGCCCTGGCCTGCCCAGTCCTGAAGGGTCCTGCCATGTTTTGGTGACTTCTGCCCAGTCCTGCCCTGCCTTGTTCTGCTTAGGGCTGTCCAGTCCTGCCCTGCTCTGCTTTGCCAAGCCAAGCCGTGCTAATCTAGTTTCTGTTCTGCTCCATCCTGCCCAGGCTGGGCAGTGAGATTTCAGGGAAGTTTCTAAAGATCCTTAAATCCTGGATGTTACTGATCCACCTTTTGAGAATCTTGGTTTCAGAGCCATCAACCCAGAGTACCTGAGGTAGAAAGTCACATGGTTTTTATTTATTTATTTATTTATTTATTTATTTATTTATTTATTTTGAGACAGAGTCTCAAGCTGTCACCCTGGGTAGAGTGCTGTGGCGTCACAGCTCACAGCAACCTCAAACTCTTGGGCTTAAGTGATTCTCTTTCCTCAGCCTCCCAAATAGCCGGGACTACAGGTGCCTGCCACAACGCCCGGCCATTATTTTTGTTGTTGTTGCAATTGTCATTGTTGTTTAGCTGGCTCAGGCTGGGATCGAACACACCAGCCTCGATGTCCAGCACTCTACCCTCTGAGCTACAGGTACCACCCAAGTCACATAGTTTTTAAAAGTCCTCCTAGAAACAACACAAACCAACAGTGAGAAGAAATTTGCTTAGATTCTTCACCTAATTCTCTGTGTGGCTTCAGGCAAGTCACTGACCCCCTCAGGCCTCAGTCTCCTCTCCAAGTCCCTTCCACCTCTGCTCCTAGCCCTGACTGTCCACCCCAGCCTAATCGCAGGCTGACCTAGCCCTGCCTTGAATGTCAGCCCTGTGCCCTGCCTTGCCTTACCATGGTCTGGTTGAGGACCCTCCTCCCTGTCTTCAAGGACTCAAAGGAAGCCTCCTTTCTCTAGGACATTCTACCCCCTCTCCAAGGTTATATTTGGGGATACTTTAAGAAATAGCTCAGTGAAACTCACTCCTGCATCTACAATATTATAAGAAAATTGTCAAGGTCATTGTGACTATATGGGTTTTCTTTATGGAAATCCTTGGGAGATGTTTCTCCCTGGACTCAATAACAGGAATTGTGTTTCTTTCAATCAATGAATTGTTTTTACTACAGGGCATGGTGACATGGTGATAGCTCTCACTGCAGGGTCTTGCAAGAAAGCCAGGACCCAAACAAATGAACCATCTTGACAAGTGCAAAGGTTTTCACAGTGTATATTTTTGCATTAACCTTTTTCCTTCTTACAAGGATAAACTTTTTTCTCTTTCTTCCTTTTTTTTTTTTTTTTTCTTTTGTCTCATGGTTAATTTATTTTTGCTTATAAACTGGCCTAAATTTCTCTTTGAAGGAAGTTAGGCACAAATAATGAGGCACATTTATTAAACTCACACTCGTGACAGTGTTGTACAGATGCAATACTCATTTACACATCTGGACCAGTCTGTGAAAAAGCTCCCCCAGTGCCTGTGGCATTCTATTCCTCACTCAGTCTCTGTGGAGGAAGCCAGGCCTCCAGGCAGGGGAAGCCTTCACTGCCCAGAGTGACTCTGTGCCCTTGCAGGAGAACCACTTTACATGTGCTTACCTTTCTTTGGGAATTTAAGAAAAGCAGCTTTCATAAAAAGATCATAAAAGATGAGACGATTGACAGCATTAGGTTTCATGGAGTCATTATTGTCAGATAATTAATTATCTCAAGGCAGAGAGAAGGAGCTGAGGGGGCACAGGATTAAAAAAACGTCAAGTGCACATTACGTTGCCTGCAATGGACAAAAGGTGCACCTGAATGTCATCTTCATCATCACCATCCAAAGACTGGGATTCATGGGGTCACGATGATGGGGAGAGTCTGGTCATACCTGTACCAGGGGGAAAAAAGGAGATTTGTTTTCTGTTTTTTTTGTTTTTTTTTTTTGAGACAGAGCCTCAAGCTATTGCCCTGGGTAGAGTGCCCATGGCATCACAGCTCACATCAACTTCCAACTCCTGGGCTCAAGCGATTCTCTTGCCTCAGCCTCCCAAGTAGCTGGGACTATAGGTGCCTGCCACAATGCCCAGCTATTTTTTGGTGGTAGTTGTCATTGTTTGGCAGGCCCAGGCCAGATTCGAACTCATCAGCTCTGGTGTATGTGGCTGGAGCCTTAGCCGCTTGAGCTACAGGTGCCAAGTCAGTGATTTTTATTTTTTAACCCTCCAAGACCTCACATTCTGGGAGGGGAAAGAAGTCAAAAAGAGAAAATATAGTACCATGCTTTCTGTGCTGAGCATCTAATTGCTGATAGCCACAGGAAAGGCCTTCCATTGAGGAAGTTTTAGGAGCTGCCTCTAGTGCCAAGAAAGAAAGGACACACAGACACCGTGGTAAGGGGCCCTTATGCTGAGAGCATCAGGGAGCCCAGGGTAGGACAGGGGCAGAAGAGCAGAAAGGAACTGATGGACGCCAACCAACCAGAGACGAAAGAATAGGGAGTGACACCGGGTGTGCATTTAATCTACTAATTCGCCTATAGGAGAGTGGGGGGAGCGTACAGGCTCAACTCCTCCTCCATCAGCCAGAAGACACGGCGCCGTGATTCCTTCACTGGGTCTCAGCTCCCCTGTGTCTCTCAGGGTGTGAGCACTGCAAAGCTGGATTCTGCAGGTCTCAGTGTGTGCATCCTTTGTGACATGCAGCATGGACCCAAAATCAAGTCTTTGTGTCTTCACACAACCACATATATTGTATTTTATGGAGTTTTCAAGGGTCACTGTGACTCTGTATAATTTCCCACCTTTTCCATGTCAGATTTTTGAGCCCTACACCTGAGTAAGATGCAACTCAATAAAAATGCCTATCAGGAGCTTGATATAATTTTGATGAGTGAATAAGTGGCTAGCCAAAGAGAAGACAGGGACAGGAAGAAGCCTCAACTTGGGAACTGGAAGAATAGCAGAGGCCCAGAGTTGTAGCTGGTTTTGCAGAAATGTCAGCAGGTGTCACTCTTTGTGGCCTTCATGTCACTTTCCCAGCCTGAAGTTCCTCTTTTGTCCACCTGAACTACTTCCCCTTGTCCTTCAGGATCCAGCCCAGACCTCATATTGCGTGGTAAGCCCTGTCAGAACCTGAGGGGAGATGCGGTTACTGGGTTCCCTTAGCACATTGTAGGTACTAAAATTGTTCTAGTTTAGAACCTCTTGGCAGGTGCTTTGTGGTCATGATTGCAGTATGTTTAGGTTCTACTGGTATGGGAACACATTAACAGCCACGTTACATTTTTTGCTTATTATTAATTTCCCCAACTGGTTCCTGGAACAGAATGTAAATTAAATTATGTTTAGCTAAAGACAAGCTGAGATTGGTAAGACACCCATCATGGTAGACTAAAGTATTGGTCCTAATTTTTCTCTACCACTGGTGCCCTTGCACCATGGCCTTGGGGAAGGGAGAGTATACATCCCTGATACATGATCTTGTCCAGCAGTTTCCAAAGTGTGGAATGCAAACATCTGAAAGAGGGCAGTGGGGGTTCCTGAAATACTTCTAGGGAGGCTGTGTGGTCAACAGTATGTTCACAATAACACTAAGACATTATCTGTTCTTTTCACTGAGTTGACATTTTCACTGTGCAGAGGCAACTTTGGGTAAAACCACTGGCGCCTTAGCCAGAACCAAGGCTGTGCCACCAATCTACATCAGAAGTCACTGCATTCTTTACCAATAGTCACTCCCGGTAAAGGAAAATGCCAGGTTCTCTACAAATTTCCGTGTTGAAACATAAGCAGGACTAATTTTATCAAATCTTGATCTCTGAGTAAACATCTTTTTGCTTATTGTGTGGGGCAGTAAGAAAAGAACACTTGTGCTGCCCACCCAGGAGCTGTAGGCTTTACAAGGACAGGCACTGGCGTCATGGGTTCCAGCTGCCCTATTTTGCACATGAAAGAATGACTAACAAAGGTTACTCAGATTTGTGTGCTTGACAGACACTGTCAAAAACAGAGATCACCACTTCTTGGGAAAAAACTATGCAATCATTGTAGCCAGTGATAGGATTTGACCTTTCAAACCCAAACTAGAATTTTGCAAAGTATATTGTATGTATCTGTGTCTTAAAGAGTCTGACTCCCTTTTTGATGTTTGACAGGCCACACCTGTCTTCCTCTGCACTGCACCAGGCAGCTGATAAGAAAGCCCAGGTGTTCGCTCCCTGGGTACCAGCAGAGATGTTCAGCCCACACAAAAACCCTGGCCATGCAAAGCAATGTTAAATTTTCCATCTGTCCCCAAGCCCCAGTAAAAACCACTTGCTCTCTGCTTCACTCAAGTCACCTTGAGTGTCCGCCCTGCTCTCTCCACAAATTCTCAATATATAATAAGGAATTTGTTCCTAACTTCTTGGTGTGTGTGTGACCTTAATCTTGACATCCTGGCCAATTAGGGGGAGGGATTGATCCAGTCCCTTGTGGGCTCCCACAGATGATAGGTACTGTGAGCAGGAGCTGAGGCCGTGCCCACTACGACCCAGGGCTTTTCTTCTCTTGCCATCAGCCTGCTAACCACTCTGCTGCCTGTTGGCAAGGGTGGAAGTGGAGCCATTGCTGGCTGGCCAGTAAGCTCTTCCAGCAGAGCTAGTTTGTGCTGCATTTGCCAAGTCCTACTGAGGTTCTGTTATAGATTTAACTGCCCTAAATCAGAAGCTTCAATAACTGGCATTTAGGGACATGAGTCCCCAAATAGAATTGGCGCCCTCCTTAGAGTTGCCCTGTGTACTGTGCTGTGGCCCAGATGCAGCCACATGTTTCAAATCAAATCTGTCTTGATTCCAGCATAAGCCAAGACCAACTCTAGGCTCAGGGAACCGGTGCCCTCAGACTGTTGTTTGTGTCAACAACTGGGTGTTGACGCTGACTTACAGAGCACTCAGGAAAAAACTGGTACCCTGTGAAATGTTGGGCCCACTCGGCAGTCACCAGGGTAAGGGAGAACAGCTAACATGTGCTGCATTGAGGTACAAGACCCAAGGGCCCCCGGATCAGCAGGATTCCATGATGCTTAAAGCACCTGTGCTGGTGTTACTGCTTTGCTTCTGCCACAAGAAAAGACCCTGTGTCCTCAGCGTCACAGAGGAGGAAATCCTGCTGCGCCAGGGCTCGGACTAACGAAAAGTAGACCACGTTATTTTACATCAGTTACCTCAAAGGGACCTAAGGAAACTGTGCATTTATTGGAACACTGAAAAAGTGATCACAAAGACTCCATCCAGCATGCCCATCAGCATGCTGAGTTCCAGCTCCACCAGGAGCAGAGACCCCGAAGGCTTCCAAACAGGGAAAGTGGTGGGGTGGGGATGTGCAGGGGTCAAATTCCTTACTCTGATCAAACACATGGACTGGGATTCACTGGATACAGAAGCTTGGCTCAGCACCCATAGCACAGTGGTTATGGCGCCAACTACATGCACCGATTGTGGTGTGTTTGGACTGGACCCAGGCCAGCTAAACAACTGCAACAACAACAACAAAAATAGGCAGGCATTGTGGTGGGTGCCTGTAGTTCTAGCTACTTGGGAGGCTGAGGCAAGAGAATTGCTTAGGCCCAAGAGTTTGATGTTGTTGAGCTGTGACGACAGGGCACTCTACTGAGGGCGACATAGTGAGACTCTGTCAAAAAAAAAAAAAGGAGGAAGGAAGAAAGAAAAGAAGGAAGGGAGGGAGGGAGGGAGGGAGGGAGGAAGGAAGGAAGAAAAAAAAGAAGGAAGGAAGGGAGGGAGGGAGGAAAGGAAGGAAGGAAGGAAGGAAGGAAATAGGACAGGGAAAGGTCTTCCTGAAACATTTCTTATAACTACTCAAAAAACTTTTATTCAGAAAGAAGCAGAAATGGAAACGGAGGTCTATGATTTGAATTGATTGAAAATTTACCAAACAAATGTATTCAACAGGATTAGGGAGCCAATTGCCTTTTGTAACTCTGTAACACTAGTTGGGAATTAACTTTAACCTCTATTGAGATGAACCAATTGGCTGGCATATTTTGTAATACCAAAATTAATAACTTATTTTGGAAAAGCATTTAATCTATGGAAATGGGCCCATAAGGCACCTTCTCTGCAGCACTGGAGAGCTCATCTTCCCATCATTCCTTTCCCTGGGTGTTCACGACACAGCATCCCACTGCCCCCACTGCAAATGCTCACACCTTCATTAGTTAGAAACCCGGGGAGGAAGGACAACAGCTACTGAGAAAAACTAGTGCAGTGTAACAGGTTTATTATTATTTTGCTGAGAAATCTAATGAACCCGAAGCCCTTACTAATACCAAGCAGGGCCCTTTGATGCTGATAAAGGCAACTATGTTTAAGAAGGGCACTCTCAAATTATCAGGCAGTCTTATATCCCCTTATTAGCCAAGTTGCATTAATTCAACTCTAGGCATTTGACAGCCTAGAGTTATTAGTCGCCCATGAAAATCTAAGTCAATGTTTGCCAATCAATGAAACAATCAAGAGAATAAGAATCATAAAAGAGGCAGTGGTCCTTGGAAGGGACCTCCAGGCAATTGACTTCCACAAAACCAAGATTTCATTAAAACATGTGGTAATAGAGACTCTAAAGTCAGGGTTTCCCAAGTCATTTAATTTTGAATATTGAACAAACCCTCACAGAGTTTCAAGCTTTATTATATCAGCCTATGGGGAAGCTACAGCTTCCAATGCCTGGCCACATCCGACATACAGCAAAGTGGGTCCTCCCTATCCTTGCCACTTTGGGGGCCTATCATCAACTATCCTGATTTTAGGCAATGTCAACCACCACAAGCCTGTTAGGGACTCAGCATCTCCCAAGGGCATCAGCTACCACTTGGGAACAATTGCCCCTATACCTCTCTGGAAGTTCACTGGTCTCCTTAAAATTGACACCTTCATGGCCTTAATCCATACTGGGCTCAAGTTATAGCTAAACCTGTGATCCCATGAAATTTAGAATGTAAGGTATCCTTATACTCTTTGGGAAATTATAAGACACAACATATAGGTCAGTTAGGCATGCCTCACCTTAACCGTAAGCACTTACTGCTCTAAAATATCCTGTAGTTGGCATGGACACCCTGATCTATTGAGTAATAAAATTGAATAAAATTAAGTCTTTGATACTTACAGTTGTTTTCATAAATTGAAACCCCATAGACCTTATCCATACCACCCTTCCACCTGGCTAAAATAGTTAATATAGCCCAACATACTTCAAAGCAAAGCTTACAAGATTTAAGAAGCATCATATAAGACCTACAGAAGGAAGGGTCATTGTCTCTACTGTCACCCTCTTTAATAGCCCAGTGGGACAGTGTTCAAACCCGAGTGGTTTACTATGACCTTAATGTCATCGTGCCCTCAGCAAGATCACCATAAAGCCATTGGCATTCCTGACCATCCCAACTGTGAAGTATTTGTTTTACATTTGGCTGATATGTCCTCTTCAGTGCTTGTTTTGGCAGCCTTTTGGCCCCAGTTTGACCTCACCTTTGAAGGAACACGACATACTTTCACTTCCCCCCATGGGGTGTTTCAACGGCCCTGCCATCACACTCTTTGCAGGCGAGAGCTTAATCACACAAAATTTTCTCCAAGAACATGGTGTGACATCACCGTGATGTCATCCTCCTTCAAGGATATTTAAAGGACACTCTCACATAGAAGACATAAACATTTGTCACAAAACTTTTCCAGCTTGGACTGAGCCATTGTACCCTATACATTCAAGATTCCACTTCTTTAGTAAAATTTATGGGCGTTATTTGGTCAAGCAAGGAGTGATCCATACCCAATTAAAACAAGAATCCACATTTCATCTTATTGGCACCTGCAACTTTAAAGCAGGCTCAACACGTACTGATTCTATTTGGGTTTGGGGGACAACATAGTCCTCACTTAAAAATTTTACTTAAGCCCATTTATGCTGTTTTCCACAAATCAGCCTACTTTGAATGGGGCCTCCTGCAACAAAAGGCTCTAAAATCTGTCCAGATACAACAGGAAATCTTATTAATCCCCCCCTCCCCCCACACACACACACATAAGAGGCATTAACAACCTCCTCTCAAGCCTCTGAAGTCTCTGGACCAGCTGTGATAACCAAAAATTGCCATGGGCTTTGGGACATGAAACTCTTCAGCCCCACACTCCACACTATTATAGCAACAACTCTGGCTGCACATTGAGGTCCTCTGGAGATGGGTGGGAGCTCTCACAGGTCTTGAGTCTGGGCTTTACTTGGCTTTACCAGACCCGTCTCACTTAGCTGCCATCATGCCTTGGGCCATAGAGGCAGCAGCACAGGGTCAGCATGGCCACACAGGCCTCCTTATTAGAAATGAAAATGGTACCTACAGGACAGAGCCACACCTGGGCCTCTGGCATCTCCTGCCTACAGGAAGAAATGGTTTCTCCATCCCCAGTTTTCTGCCAGATGTGATGGTACCAGAGGAGGTCACTCTTACCAGAGCTGCTGGCCGCCAAGAGCCCCTGGGTACCAACTGAGACATCATAAAAGGGAAGTCTGGATGCTTCATGGATGGTGGTGGCACAATCACACATGACAGCACCCACTGGAGAGCTGCCATTTTCCATTTCCTAACTAGGACATCCCTAATACCCAGGTTAGCACCCCAGGGCAGCACAACTGGCCAAATCTCCAGTAGTCATCTCAGCCCTGGAGGATGCCCTGGCCAACAGCCAGTCCCATTTGCCTATTTTTTTTCTTCTTATTATTTTTTTATAGCATATAGGACCATTGATTGGTTCTCTGGTACAATCAACTGCAACAACAATTCCTTACCTAAGACTTTTACCCTTTGGGAGAAATTCCTTGCCTCAGAGACTGAAATAAGAATCAAGGTCACACATGTCTCTGTAACTATTAAAATCACAGTACAAGGCATCACCAAAACACTCATGGCCTTCAGTGTTCCAGACATTATTGATAATTGCCAAGGCCCTCAAATTTTAACTTTTTAAGATCCATAATGCTGTCCCATAACTGTGCTTTCCATATACTAATTCATTTACTCTTTAGTTATCCATTGAATACTTTGTACAAACCTGGCACTGAGTTAGATTCTGGGAACACAACAATGGCTAAGGCAGACATGGCCTTTGCCTGCCTAGAGCCCATATTATTAACTAAGCATAAAAATATATAAATATTTTGCTGTAGGAAATATGGTCAGAAAACATCTGAAATGAGGATGAAGGTTTCTCCTGAGAGTGGGGACAAGAATAATGAGGCATCTGGGAACTTGTCATCCAAGATCCTGTGTGAGAGTGTCAGCCACGTTTCTCCCAAGGAAGAGAGCTCTGAGGGGAAACATGACAGCTGCCATGTTATGGGAGGTGTGAGCTTCTCCCTTGATATTCCAGAGGCAAGAGTAAGGAGTCAGGGGAGGTACAGGAAAGCAGAATTTATTTCAATTTTGAAGAAATTATTTCCTAACCACTGGAAATTTTTAGCAATGGAATGAACTCCTTCCAGGATGCCAAGTTCCCCCACAAGATAGTAAGATCCCAGTGAATAAGGTGATCAAATAGGAACAGGTTATGGGGCAGTTACAACACCACAAAATTTCAGCAGTGTGATGTGACAAAAGTTTAATTTCTTACTCACAGTTCACATGCAGTGAGGGGCAGCAGGGGTCTCTGCTCAGTGTGGTCATGCAGCCAGCTGACGATGGCTCCCTGAGCATCCATGATCACCCACAAAAATGGAGAAGGGAAAGTTCTCTTCAAGATTCTGTTCATAAATCTGACTCTTCCTCTTTATGTCTCATTGGGGAGAGCGCGTCACACAACTACTCCCAAGGGTTGTGCTCAGAAAGCTGAATACGAGGAAATATGTGAAGAACAGAAGTAATGACAATCACAAACCAATCTTTCTCATACTCATCCTACTTTGCAGGATAATTGAAAGGATATAATCATACACACGGACATTCCTCATGAAGTGCTATGGAAGTGACCGGATGCTGGGAAGCTCTGCATTGTGTTCATTGCTCCCTCCTTAGTACCTAGCACCCTGTCTGGAAGACACAGAATGTCAATGATGTTTACTAGAAAGATATCTGAATTAACAAGCATTGTTAGTTGATCTGATTTCGTACTGGGGAAATTTGAGTCTAGATGTACTTCAGAAAAGGTGGCTCATCCACTATCATTATTAAGAGGTTGCAAAACAGACCAGGCTCCTGTGTGTAGATGAAACAGAAATTAAATGATCTCCAAAGTCCTTTTTTAGCAACTACAAAAAGATGCTAACTGCACAGTGTTTCCCTGGGGACATAAAAATCCAATGATTACTCTGAAATAAGGGCCCAGGTTTCATGGTGTGTAAAAAAGTTTTTATTCTTTCTAATAAACCCTTCTCCCACCCACTCTTTATGGCTTTATTTTATTACCTTCATAGCATGACACCCTTTCTGAACTTTCTCTAAAGTGTCCCCTTCTGGGACGGTAGCAGGATGAACGAGGCACATTATTTTGCTCTCACTGGTAGCTCGGTGTCAACAGAGCGCTGGTCACAGAGTAGCTGTCCAGTGTTTGTGGAATGGGTGCTGTTTAGCACCGTTAACAAATGAGAAACTGAGAGCTTAAAAAAACCAAATAAAAAACCAGAGCGTCTATTATAGAGAAGCATACAGTGTAAAAACTTACCCATGGAAGTCCAGCCTCCTGGACTGTGAATCAGAGCCTCCAATCTGCAAACACCAAAAAATGTCCCGAGAAAGGAAGTTGTACTCCAAAGCATGGCCATTTCACCTGCCAAAGGGGAAAAGGAACTTCACTGGTAAACACAACCCCTTTGGGGAAAGAACCTTGGCCCTCACAAAAACAATTTTCTGCCGAGGTGGCATTTTTCCCAGCACATTATGCAAAATCCAGTTGGAGAAGATGCTGAGGACTGTTATTTTCTAATTTGATTCTGCCATTTCCAGTAATGGAAAGCTGTACTCCAGCCATCCATCTTAATAAGTGACAGGTGCATTTCATTAAAACTTCCTTAAATAATTTTTTTCTGGTGGTTTTAGAAGGAGGGAAACACAAGAAAGAGTGCTATTTTGAGCTCTCTTGCATGTCAACATTTTGAGAGCCATTAAACAAAGCGAGAGCTCTTCTTAGGTTGAGAATTCAGCGGTCAACTGACGCCAGCTCAAGCGTGTTTCTTAAATGCAGTTCCTCATTGGACAAAGGCATGAAAGCCTGTTAGACTCTGTGTTAGTGAATGAGTAATAGCAGTGATTATGCATGATTTGACAATTCGCATTGCACTGTCCATCTGAAACACATTGTAAAATGGAGATGGGTAATTCTAGAAATAGACTCTTCAACTTTTTAACTCTCTGCCAGTAAATAAGTATATACAAATCTAGTAAAGT
Source organism: Loris lydekkerianus (assembly GCA_963574355.1). Classification (NCBI taxonomy): domain Eukaryota; kingdom Metazoa; phylum Chordata; class Mammalia; order Primates; family Lorisidae; genus Loris; species Loris lydekkerianus. Next base: position 25,114 of record CAUYPK010017497.1, read on the forward strand.
GAAAAACACATTACACTGGATTCAGGAAATTTTAATTCTAGTCTTGTTTCTATGGCTTTGGAGAGCTGTGGCCTTGGCTGAGTCAATGTCTTAATTGACTCTGTGTGTATCTTCATCTCCTCCTTTGTGTGACAAAGATATAATACTTATCAAAGCAACCTCATAGGATTATTGTGAAGATTAAATTAGACAATAAAGAGAAAAAAACTTTCTGAACCAGTGGTTCTCAACCTTCCTAATACTGCAATGCATTTTCCTTGTTTAAAAGGGGTCACGAACCACAGATTGAGAACCACCGTTCTAAACTGTTAAAAACAACTTCATGGAAATAAGGATATTTTCTTTCTTTGATTTTCCCCACTCCCACATTCCCAGTGCCTAGACAGGAGTCCTCAAACTTTTTAAACAGGGGGCCAGTTCACTGTCCCTCAGACCATTGGAGGGCTGGACTATAATTTAAAAAAAGAAAAACTATGAACAAATTCCTATGCACACTGAACATATCTTATTTTGAAGTAAAAAACAAAATGGGAACAAATACAATTACACGGCCTCATGTGGCCTGCGGGCCGCAGTTTGAGGACCCCTGGCCTAGAACAATAGTTGGCATACAAGAGGCACTCAAGTATTTTTGTATTTATGAGTGTGATGCTTAGTTTTATGTATTGATTTGACTGAGCCACAGGGTACCCAGATATTTGGTCCTACATGATTTGGGGTGTGTCTATGAGAATGTGTCTGGATAAGATTAACATTTTATTCAATAAACTGAGTAGAGCAAATTTCCCTTCCTAGCATGAGCAGACTCTATCCAATCAAAAGTCTAAGTAAAAGGGAATTATGCCTGCCTGACAGTTCATCTGGAACATTGGTCCTCACCTGCCCTCAGGCTGGAACTCAGTCCATCATTTCTGCTGGTCTTTGGACTTCAGACTCAGACTGGAACTTACACCATTAGCTCTTCTAGGTCTCCTGCTTGCCAACTATAGATCTTGGGACTTCTCAGCCTCCATAATTGTGCAAGCCAATTCCTAATAATGATTATCTTTAGACAAACAGATAAAAGATAGATTTCCATTTATCCTATTAGTCCTGTGTCTCTGGAGAACCCCAATTAATACAGTGAGTAGAGTACAGCAGAATAAAACGCAAAGTGTTATTAATAGCAAGCCACTTGATTTGCCTTGATCCCCTAAGGCAAGCAGACACAAAGAACCTTAAGTTAAGACTAAGGAAGAGAAATGTGATAAGCAAGTCCAGGTATAACTAAGGACATGTCATTTTATACCTGAAATCCAAGGCAGGAAGCTTCAAGGTTGTGCCATTGATACCAGCACCATTGTGCTGCTCTCCCCTGACATTTCATTATATACTGAGCAGTGGCATGAATTATCTCATTTAATCCTCACAAGCCTATTATTATCTTCACTATTCTCAAGTGAGAAACACACAGTCTCAGGAAATTCAGATAATTCCCGCAGTGTCACAGCTGATGGAGTGATGGAACCCGATGGAAATTCCTAACCCCCAAGCCACACCCTCCCAGTGTGCAGCTCTGATGGTAGAATTAGGGTCCATCTCTTGGCATGATGTCAAGCTGGTGAGTACTAATAAATCCAAATCAAATGGACTTCCATGGGGGATGTATCGATCCACAATAGAAAAACACAGTGCAGAGAGGTCTCCAGTGTGGTTTGATCCAGGCTTCTGTTCTATTCTCTGGCTCTGTCCTTATCCAGATGAGACTTCATGTCTGAATGGTTTCCCTCACAGAGGCCCAGTGAGTTTATGATGTCAACACAGCATTCACTTCATCTTTCAGAGGGACAAGAAAAAAATGAGGCTTCTCTTCTCCAAAACTTTGTACACACAGATAAACTTCACTCTGATTTGGACCAACCTGAGAGAATCAGAGTGGCCAGGGTGTGGCCGTGAACTAATTAGCTTAGGCCCAGTTTGTCCTCCAGCCCCAGAAGAGCACCCAGGCAAGGAATATGAGTTTGGGCCAATAGGCCTAGGATGTGGCACTCTCCACTTCAGCTGTATCACATAGAAATAAACTCAAGGTGCTGTTATAAGCAGAGGAAAGGCAGAAGTGGATGCTGGGTGAGCAGATAGTAGATGTCTACTGTGACATCCAACCCACTATCCCCCCACCATGACCACCAATGTGGTAGGACTTTCCTGAGTGGGAAAAAAATAGCCTGTACTTTCTCAGTCCTCTGAGCCAGCTGTGGCCTGATCAGTCAACACCCCCGCCACCACCAAATCACTTGATAGTCAACAAGTGTGCAATAAGCACCTGACTCTGTGCAAGCACCAGAGGACTGACACCCAGAGACAAATAAGATATGACGTTTATCCTCAGAGGACCTACAGTCTGCTACAACTGGAAATTGACCCCAAAGATTGGAAAAAAAGAGGAGGAAACAGTTGGGAAGAGAACTGGTGTGCATGCGGTGGGCAGCTGGAATCTTGTTGGCCTAAACAAGACAGACCCTCCCAATCTTTTCTTCTGTAAGGGAATTAATCCAAAGCATTTAACCTTCCTCCAGAGCTCATTTGATCATTCTTATTTGGCCTTCCTATGGGCCAATACCTAATTCCTCAGCCCTCTGCTCAGACGTGGAGGCCCATGGCATTTGCAGTGTTCTGAGGGTCTCCTGATCCGTACTGAGTCTAATCCCACCCCCATTTCTCCTTAGTGCATCTCACATTCATTCATGCTTGGCTTGTTTCTCCATATTCTTTCATCACAGACACCAGGGAGGGGCTGTGTTTAAATACTCTTCTTTGTGGCCTATCTTGAGCAGAGCTGCTATTCAATACAAGTCAATTAACAATGGTAACTATGCTGATAAAAGATTTTAATCCTTGGAGCTATTAATCAAATATTTTTTAACCAATTCTAGATTCATTATATCTTGAAGTATTTATAGTTCTTGATCATTGGCAGGTTTTCTGGTTGCTTATTTTTTATTCATGGATACAGTGAGCTTGGATGTTGAGCGTCTTTTCTTTCTCCATCATTCTATAGATTTTTCAGTCCTAAAAGCTTATATACCTACCAGTTCTCATGAGAAATCACTTGATAGTCAACAAATGATTAGGAAGGGGTAGGCTTGACTACTCACATTTTAATGGATGGAAAAAAGAAAACAGTGCATAGAAACAGGGTGCATTTTACCCAGGATAACAGAGGAAGAACTAAGCCCACAATTTCAGACACCAGGTATACCTCATGCCTCTGCCTCAGTGTCATCTCACAACAGGGGCATGGGGAGCTGGGGACACTGCATGTAAAGAGATGAGAAGGAGCACTTCTTTACTGAGCACTTGCCAGGTCACATACTTGGTCCCAAGTTTTCACGTGAACCCTTTATTTCTCACAATGGTCTTTGAAAGATAGTTGTCATTATTCTCACTATTCAGAAATGTAATAAAAGAAAAGTTATAGGAGTAAAAATGGTCTAACTTGTCTAGAACTAGTAACTTGTAAAGCTGAGGTTTAAGCCCAAGTTTGATTCTAATCTCTGACCTCTACTCTGTACCCAGATGTCTCCCAGGGACAACAAACCCTTGATCTTGAAGATACTTAGGAAATGGCATCTGCAGACTGATGGAGAGGAGCTGCCTTTGCAGCTAGACTCCTCCAACTTGTCATGATGCTCTCTGCACTGATCTGATGGGGGTGATGAGGGTGGCTGGAGATGTTGAGTGGGGTTTAATCCTATCTCTGTCACTAACTGGATGAGCAACCTTGAACAGTCCCATTTCTCCACATATATTCATAAGAATTTTTAAATAAGTAGAAGAATGGTTTAATTATTGACTGCTCAACCGAGGGGGTGGTTGGTGACTTTGGCTCTCTCTATCCCTGACAACACTAAAAGACGCTGGAGGGTTCGATCATAAATTTGAGAGTAAATTCAAACTTTATCAGCTCTTGCCAGGCCCAATGCACTGGCATCAAAGCACAGAATTCAGAGCATCTGCATGCAGGGGAGAAGAGTGACATCGAAACTCACCCAGCTGCTCTGCACTGGCTTTCTTTCGCTGGTCCCTGAGAATGCACTAAAATATGAAGCTTCAGTTGAAGAAGAGGCTGGAATTGAAATCATAAGACACAGCAAGGATAATAGAAACTCCATAGGCCATAAAAGGGAGGAAGAAAATACATTAGCATTGGATTTGAACACATAGTGGAAATTCACCTGCCTCAGAAGAGGCCAAAGGTGACTTAACTGACAAGTGTGTGAGAAAGACGTGTTGGGGTTGGAAACAGAAGACAGAGCTCAAGGGTAGCCCTACAGTGACAGGGTGGGAGGGGGGAATTTAGAGAATTCATTCATCCTCCTTAGAACCTTTTTCTCCTGTGTGTGAAATGCAATTAATAGACCCATCCCCCTATTTCACAAAGTTCATCTGAGAGTTAACTGAGATAAACCAGGACAAGAAGGACAGGTTCTGCACCACAGGTGGATTTCAGATTGTGCTGCCTGTCATTTCAAATTTCTTTCTTTCCATGGCATGTGGATAGGCTTACTTTGCACAGTTGGGGGAAGGGACAGTCAATAAACATGTATTAAAAATCTAATACACATACATGCCAAGTTCATAGAGGGGTGCAAAGGTCTGTAAAACAAGTTCTCAACCACCTTGAGGAATGGAAATATCTATGTCCCCTCTCATCCTAATAGGAAAGCTAGTTTAGAACTTTGGAAGGCACAATAATAGCCCCCAAGGATGTCCACATCCTAATCCCCATAACCTGTGAATATGGAAGGTTATATGGAAAAGGAGAATTAAGGTTGCAGATGGAATTAAGGGTGCTAACCAGTCAGTCTTGAGATGAGGGACTAACCCGGAATGAGTGTGTGGGCCAAAGGTAATCATGTGGGTCCTTCCGAGTGGAAGAGGGAGGCAGAAGAGAAGGCAGTGTGAGAAAGACATGGCCCAGTGCCGCTGGCTTTGAAGATGGAAGAACGGGGCTGAGAGTGGGAAATTAGACAGTCTTAGGACACTTAGAAAAAAGGCCAGAAAGTGGGTTCCCCTCAGAGCTTCCCGAAGGAAGAAAGCCTTGCTGATACCTTGATTTTAGCCCAGTGAGACCCATTTCAGACTGAACTTTAGATAATAAATCGGTGGTGATTTAAATCAGTAAGTTTTTGATAATTTGCTACCCCAGTCCTAGGAACCTAAGATAAGAATTCACTTTTGGTTTGTTGTGTTTTGTTTTCAGTTTGGAGGGACTGTCCTTCTGTATACCTTCTACTTCTTTGCAAGTCAACCTCTTTTCCTTTCTAAATGCTTTTGTCTCTGAATCTTTCTTGAAAGACAACACATAAGAATTAATTTTCTACCAGCGAAATGTTAGCCAGAATAGAAGATGTATGTTCTAGTTATCAATTGCAGTTAAAATATATGGTCTGGTCATTTATTACAAATTGTCCACCATTTAGTGAGGCAAACCAAGTATTTATTATGCTCTTGGAGTCTCTGCATCAGGAATTCAGACAGGGAACAGCAGTGGGTGTTTGACTCTGACTATCGTAACTGGGTCCTCAGTTGGTAGACTAGAAGTCTGGGGGTGTCCTGAACTGGGGGCTGGAATTATCTGTAGGTTCTTACACTTAAGCATCTAGCAGTTGTTGCTATCTGTGGTCTGGTACATTTGCTGGACTGTAAGTTGGAACACTGGTGCATGGTCTCCCCACATGACTTGGACTTACTTACAATATGATGACTTTTTTAGAATGTCATATAGTTGGAATCATAAAATATGTAGTTTTCTTAGACTGGCTTCTTGCCCTAAGAAATATACATTTAAGCCTCTTCCATGTCTTTTAATAGCTTAATAGCTCATTTCTGCTTATCACCAAATATACCACAATTTGTTTATTCATTCATCTTTTGAAGAACACCTTGGGTGCTTCAAGGTTTTGACAATTATGAATAAATATTCTAAAAAAATTTGCATGCAGGTTTTCATGTAGACTTAATTTTCAATTTGTTTGGGTGAATACCTAGAAGCGTGATTGCCAAATCAATAGTAAGACTAGGTTTAGCCCTCTAAGAAACCACCAGCTGACTGTATCATTTTGCATTTCCACAAGCAGTGAATGAGAGATCCTATTGCTCAACATCCTTGCCAGAATTTGGATTTATCAGTTTTTTGTTTTGTTTTGTTTTTTTTTTTTTGGCCATTCTAATAGGTGTATAGTGGTATCTCATTGTAATGTTTAAATATGTCACAGTCCTTAAGAACATGTGATGTTGAGTATCTTTTCATATTGCCGTATGTACATCTTCTTTTCAGGGAGGTATTTATTCAGCTATTTTCCCCATGTTTATTGTTTTTTTCTTTTATTGTTGAGTTTTAAGAGTTCTTTGTATGTTTTGTATACAGGTTCTTTATCATATATGTGCTTTGCAAATATTTTCTGTATTCACTTAGACCTCTCTGGGCCCGTTGGTGGAACCTAGACCTGAGGCCAAGCCCTGTTTCATAAGGAGCACAGCTTGGGAGTAGCTGTCACATGCATAATCAGTCCACTTTCTCTTAGTGGCCTCATCAAGTGGAATGCAGCCCTTTCCAATCCCTGGAAGTCTGTTTTCTGTTCTAAGATCTGTGTGCCTCAGCTGGAAAGAACTGCCACTCAGATTACCCACATGTCCCACGTGTTATGACCTCTGGAAAATAGTGGGTCCCTCATACTGGAGACTCTGCTATTATCAGTCTCTCTGGCAACTCTAACCTAAAAAGTGGTTTAATTTTTTTTTGGAAATCAAATGAAAGATACAACCTTGAAGTTCCTCTGTGCATCTAGCCTTTCTTTGTACTTCTTTGGGAATTTCAGAGAAATTACTAATGTCAGTGTAATCTAACAAGGCTACACTTATATTCTCTTCCTTCCAAGCATTGAGAAATCTACCCTGCATCAAGAGAGGTTTAAAACATCCTACAGTACTCTTTCAAGATCAGTTTCATCACTAACACATAATGGTACCCAAATCAGCTGTGACTTCTGAGAGTTCATACTCACCTCTACCCACCAGTGTTCTGGTAGGAAAACAGCCATTGCCTCAAAAGCAATTGGTTCTCCTGCTAGGGCAATAATCAATCATGTGCTATAGGGATGTTCTGCACTGGAATTCTTAGCGGTCCTAGATGACGTCCTCATGTGTAGCTGGGATGAATTTTATTTCACAACATGGAACATAAGAAATTTCACATTACTTTTCTCTCCTAAAATAAAATGTAATCTTTTCTGATTCCCCCATCCCACTGGGCTAATAGCAAATTTAATTTTAGTCACTACTGGGGCATCCTTTCTTCACTCAGGGTTGGCAAAGTTCCTATAAACCTGATATAGTGTGCCATTCATAAACGGCTCTCTGGTCCAAGGTCCATCGCTAATGTGGCCATTGTCCAACCACACAAAATCTCACAAAGGTAAGCAACAACTCTGTCCTAGGCTCCTGGACAAAGCTCAGTATCCAGAGCCCCCCAACCAGCTTCCTAGATGACCCATGTAGTTATTCTCTGCTAAGATCCTGCCATCTTCTTACAGTGCTGTTGAGGGCCAGACACTGGTATCTACTCTCCAATAAACTTGGACCTTTGTTTTCCCTCTTGGTTTTCGGAGATCTTCTAAAAACCTCTTCTATGAACCTCTTCAACATCTTGAGCTTCTTAGATCCCGAGCACTTTTCTCCACCTTCACCTCTTTCCCTGTAGCTCAGCACATATCCGCATACAGTGTAGACTTTGGCAAAACTAAAGGCAGGAAAGCCTTTGTCTTTTGGAGAGCTGGGAACTGCTGCTTCCTGCAGAAGCTCCTGGGCAGACAACAGAGACCTAACAGATTTAAAAATGCTAAATGCATAGCACCAAGAAAAAAAAATCAATTGTTATCTCAGTTTATTATACTGCCACAATTAAATTAGTTAAATCATATGATAGAATCTCTTCTCTAAGAGTTCTGATCACCTGTAACTCCCAAAGCACATCCAGAAAGGCCCTCTAGCTACCTGCAAGCTGAATCATCACATCTTCCTCTGCCCACCAGCAGGTTGCCTTTGGTCTGTCCCTGGAACATTCTATTCTTGTGAGTTTCTTAAGGGCTTGAGTTTTTCTGGATCAATCAGGTTCCAAGGGGGAAGAGATGGCACATTGAAACTGAATAATGCAAAGAGGGTTTAGTTACGAAGGGGTTCATTACAAAGGTATGGGAAGGATGCAGGGAACCTCTAGAAATACTGTGGGAATCCAGAGCTAGTAGAGACCCCCAGAGATGGAAGAGACTCAGGTTAATGAATCCCAGAAGGAAGGAGTAGGGTAGAGTCTGATACTAGACCAAGACAACCACAAATAGGAAGCCGTGGAATGCTGATTTCCTGGCCTCAGTCTCCTCCCTTCAACTAGACTTTCCATCTGCAAAACCCATGAGGTCTGGATCAGTCCCTTCTTTGCATAGTCCAGCAATCTGCCTTGCCCTTCCTGATAACACTCATCACATGTCTGCATGCCTGAATCCTCAGCCATTTCATTGGCACCACTGGGACAGGACCATGCCTGTCTTACTCCCTGCTGGATCTCCAGCACCTGGTACATTAAGCAGGTGCTTAATATATATTGGCTGAGTTAGTAAATGTGATGTAAGCTGGGGCCTGGAGGTCCCTGTGGCATAACCAGACACCCCTCCTCTGTGTAATAGAGAAGAAAAGTATCACAATTGTCCATTTGGCCATGACACTCACACTACGGACCTCAAAGAATCTGGGAAATAGATCAAATGCTATAGAACAGGACCTGAATTTCCTACCTATTTCTGAAAAGGAAATACCCTCCTATGTTGTTTTGCAGATTAATATGCTACTTTGGGGAAATAGCATGCCATCTTTAGGGGAGAGTCAACCATTCTTCCCTTTGGTTCATCCACATTTATTGGCATCTGGTTTTGGGCTATTGCTGTGCATGCACTCAGATTCTCAGGGAGGTTTTTAGCCATTTGGAAAGCACAATAAACTCCCCTCCATTCCCATCTGCACAAACCCATGCTGTAGTCATCCCCTTCCATAAGCCATACCTGCCGTCATGAGATCTCCCCTCCCTGGGGCTGGAAGAAATGAGCACATCAACCCTGAGCACGCTTCAGGTGGCTCTGTGACCTTACATTCCCCCCAGTGACCTTTCTCATGTTGCTCTTTGCATGGGCAACTCCAGCCATTACATTAGCAACACACAATTACACCTTCAAGGTAGATTCAAGTTCAGGCTCCGGCAGGACATAAATACCTTAATGAGGTGACAGCCATGCAAAACCTCTGAGTGGTGTAAATCAGGGCTCTGATAGATTTCAAAGCCATGCTGGCAGGTCCATGCCCCAGCACAAGGAAAGAAGAAAGAAGAAAGGGAGGAAGGGAGGGAAGCAGAAAAGGGGGGAGGGAGGAGGGAGCAAGGAAAAAAGGAAGCAAGAACCTTTCTGTGATAACGCTGGTATGGCGTGGAGCCCAACATTTTTGAGGTAATTTCTAATGTTGTTATCTAACACTTGTACCCTTATTCCTCTGCCACTTGAAATCCCCATTGGCACACCCAGGGCTCAACAGCACTACCCAGGTGACAGAACACACTTTGGCTCTAGGTTTTCCTTGCCTCTAAAGTACCCTCCAAATGCCTCTTAGCCCACAGGGTGGGGTTTCTACTACACAGACTCCTAAATTCCATCAGGGTTCCAGAGGAATATTAATCTCCTGTGCAGAAGTAGAGTGGATGGGAGGATCACTATTCAGCCTCTGCCGCTAGCCAGGAAAGGGGACTCCAGTGCTGGTGCTCTGGCTCTGAAGTGATAAAAGGACCTTATTATCCCTGAACCTGTTCACTGATCTCCAATAGCATTTGGCCCTGGCCTATATTGATCACAGAAAAGAAATATTCAAGTGCTCTGCTCCATCATGTGGGGTTACGACTAATGCTACATCCTGAGAAAAATGGTGAGAGATAGAATTCAGAGTTAGAAGTCAAAATAAAAGGAAATGACAAGTAACAGATCTTCAGGAATGTGGTCAGCCTGGCTTGGTCTCTGTGGACTGCCATTCTGTAGGCAAACACTCACCTGCCCTAAAGGTATAGCTGTCTAAAGTGATCCCCACATTCCCAGGCCTGGTTATTCCCATCACAACAGCCCCACCATCTCCCAATAGCTTCAGCGTGACTGTTCCCACAATGATGGGAATGGGATAAGAAATCATTTTTATCCAGTTTATCCAGGGAGTGGAAGGGGCCCAGTGCTGCACTAACAGAAATACAAGGTAAGCCACATACGTCATTTGAAATTTTCTAGCAATTATGTTAAAAAATGTAAAGACAAAATTATTTTTGTAATATATTTTATTTAACCTGATATATCCAAAAGATCATTATTTTGACATGGATGCAACAGGCAGACTTCTGCTATTTTACATTCTTTTTTTCATAGCAAGGACTTTGGAATCCTGTGTATATTTCACATATATAACGTGGAGTAACTGAAACTAGCCACATTTCAATTGCTCAGTAGTCACATGTGCCAAGTGGCTTCTACCCTGAATTTCCGAGTTCTGGTGGGATTCACAGAGAGTTATGGTCTCCATGGCTTTCTAGAGATGCCTGCTTCTGATGTATGAGCAAGCAAGGACAACCAGGAACCTGAAGCATGTGGGGGCGCAGGGGCCAGGAACAACTAAGCAAAGGATTAAGTAAAGGCACACCGCCTAACCCCAGGGAAGAGAACACCTCCAACTCCAGACTGCTTACAATCACACTCCCTACCGGGCAAAGGTATCCAAGGCCCCTACATGCTTTGAAAATTGGTTCCCAAGGCCCAGACATGGCTGGGTCTTGGTTGTGATGTTATTTGATGAGAGCTGCAGCTAGAGGCTTACAGATTTGTGTTACTTGGCCTGCAGATCAATCTCTCACCCAGTCTTAACAAAAATTAATCAGATGCCCACACTTAAAAATTGAGTGATTTTACATCAAGAAACTTACTTCCCAGCTTTTCCTGATGGATCAGAGATTTGAGAAAAACTGGCCCCACATTTCTGCAAGTCCACACATTGCCAGAGCAATGTTCTCATCGACTTCCTGTAGGGAACTTGCTTTCTGGAATCCAACCTCACCACAGCCTATGACAGCCAGGAAACAGTCCACTGCCAGTTATTTATTTAGAGGCAAAAGATTAAATATTTTTTGCTCCTACATGAATACCAAGTGAGAAAATCAAGACTGATGAAGTGGACCACATGCTGTCTGTATCTTACCTGCCAGCCTCACTGTGACCTGGCCTGGCCTCTGTGGACATTTGAGTTTGTGATCCTGTGCTTATTCTGTGCCCACAACCCACCACCCACCATGGAGAAAACAGATCCAAATCCTTTTGCTATCTTAGTTCCTCCATTTGCTTGAAAGATCTCTCTCTTTCTTTTTCTCTCTCCTCTAAATGCACTAACCGTTCCTTCTAGCAATGAATCTATGTCTCAAACTCTGTGGTGCTGTGTTCAAGCCCTTGGAAAAGAGAAAAAGAGGAAATTGAGCCCAAGTTGCATTTGCTCTTCCCTTAATCCAAACCATAAAGAAGGAAGGGACTATGGCCCTCACAGACAGGAGAAGGGAGTATTTGAATAGAAAACATATAAGCACCATGATTTCTGGGCTCTTCCTGTACCTTATTTTCCTGGCAAACCTCAGATTCTATGAATATCACTTGAGGGTAGAGGTGACTTTCCCTCACAGTCCTGCTCATTCCCAGCCCTCTGTACCTAGGTCAGGCACCTGGGACTGTATCCGTCCTACTTAATCTCACTTACTTGCTTGTCTCTTTCCCTCTACTAATGTTAGTTCCTTGAGAGCAGGGTCCAGGGCTTATTTATCTTATTTATCTTTGCATCCCTAGCACTTGACACAGACTCACTCTGGGAACACAGAGAATAAAAAAAGAAATGAGTGGTAAAGAACAAACACAACAAACTCTCAGCTGGCCAGCCCCAAAATAGCAAAGTTGCTATATTTTTTTTGTTAGTGCATGGGCAAATAAAAATATTTCTAAGTCCCAGTTTTCTTATCCATGAAGTAAGAACAATGATTCCTATCCCTTAGGGTTAATGTGAAGACACTTAGAGCACCTCGGCCCAACTCATGATGCAGAGTAGGGATTCAGGGAAAGTGAGTTTACCTTTCCCTGGGGCTGGAGCAGAGGGAGGAAAAAAGAGGCGGCAGGAACTGGGTTCAGTTGAATATCAGTCTTCATCTGGCCACTTCATTTTTATTGTCAACAAGAATAGAAGTCTATTCAGTTGCTAATATCAAGGCTGTTCTGACCCTGAGTTTAATTTTATTCTCGCCAAAGTGATAAATAGCAAGAGATGTCCTCCCAATCTGGGCCTTGATTCAGAAGTGCCCCCGAGTTGAAAAGAGAAACCAGATGTATTCCAAGAGTACAGGATGACAGTATTACTTCCTCCCACCTCTGGTCGGCTATCTTGTTTTCTTGGTTTCCTTTCTTGATTCATATTAATTAGGTTGCTTATCTTTCCTGCTCCATTTCACTATATGTATCTTATCTCTCTAGATAGATGTTTCTCTCATCTCCTTGACTGTCTTATCTTTACGTGACTCTCTCTCCCTCTTTCTGTCCAAAAGCTTCTTTTTCCTCTGGTTTTCTTTATTATTTTTCTCTCTCTTATTCAGTTTTTCGCTTATCTGACCATTATATATAAATAAATGTACACTTTAAATTTACTTTTATGCATTTCTTAAATGTGATACATTTTAAAGTGGAATGCTTTATTTTTTTCTCTCTTCTGGAAAATACATTGATTAAAAAAATCCCAAACAAAGAATACTCCTCTGAAAGAATTGCTCAGAAACTCAGAAAATAAACAACAACAATAACAAAAAGCAACAACAAAAAACTTTAGGGAGGGAAGAAAATCTGATTCCTAGAGTTTCTACATTATATTATTTAAAATGCCAGTTTTCAACATAAATTATGAAACATGCAAAGAAACAAGAAAGTATGGCAAATATACCATATTTGAAGAAAAGCAGGTGGCAGAAATTGTCCTTGAGGAAGTTCAAACACTTTGCTTATTAGGCAGAAGCTTTAAATATGCTATTTAAAATATGTTTAAATAACTAAAGTATAAAAATGATGTCATACCATCCTACTTTCAAGTCTTGGAAAAAATGATTCTACATTTTATATAAAACCAGAAAAAAACACTGCATAGCTAAGGGTATCACTATACCAGATTTCAGGCTGTATTACAAGGCCATAGTGATCAAGACAGCATGGGACTGGTACAAAAATAGAGACATAGACATTTGGAATTGAATAGAAAACCAGAAAATGAAATCAACAACTTACAGCCACCTAATCTTTGATAAACCAAACAAGAGTGTCCACTGGGGGAGAGACTCCCTATTCAATAAATGGTGTTGGGAGAACTGGATATCCACATGTAAAAGACTGAAACTGGACCCACACCTTTCTCCACTCACAAAAATTGATTCTAGATGAATAAAGGACTTAAATTTCAGGCATGAAACAATAAAAATCCTCAAAGAAAGCATAGGAAAAACACTGAAAGATATTGGCCTGGGGAAAGACTTTATGAAGAAGACTGCCATGGCAATTGCAACAACAAAAATAAACAAATGGGACTTCATGAAACTAAAAAGCTTCTGTACAGCTAAGGAGACAACAACCAAAGCAAAGAGACAACCTACACAATGGAAAAGGATATTTGCATATTCTGAATCAGACAAAAGCTTGATAACTAGGATCTATAGAGAACTCAAATGAATCCACATGAAAAAAGCCAACAATCCCATATATCAAGAGACATGAATAGAACCTTCTCTAAAGAAGACAGACGAATAGCTAACAAACACATGAAAAAATGTTCATCATCCCTATCTATTAGAGAAATGCAAATCAAAACCACCCTGAGATACCATCTAACCCCAGCGACAATGGCCCACATCACAAAATCTCAAAACTGCAGATGCTGGTGTGGATGTGGAGAGAAGGGAACACTTTTACACTGCTGGTGGGACTGCAAACTAGTACAACCTTTCTGGAAGGAAGTATGGAGAAACCTCAAAGCACTCAA
>CAUYPK010017498.1:0-19238 GCA_963574355.1 Loris lydekkerianus
CTCCCCTCCCCTCCCCTCCCCTCCCCTCCCGAGCGCGCGGCCAGTCGGCAGGGGAGGGAACACCCGGCCCACCCCCGGGCGCCCGGGCGCCACCAGCTCTGCCCGCGGTCCCCACCCACTGCCCGCACCTGCCCGCGCCGCCCGCGGCCAAGGCCGGGTCCCCGCCCTGGGCCGGGATGACGACATCCGCCCCCGCGGCCCCGCCCGAGCCCGCCCGGGGAGGGGGCGTGCCCGGCGGGGGCGCGGTCGCCGAGCGGGCGCCGGTTCTTGCCGGGACCCGCCTCACGCCGCGCGCCGGGGGAAGGGGCGAGGCCGCGACCGGCCCCGTCAGCCCGAACCGGGTCCCCCGCCGGCGCCCGGGTCCGCGCGCTCCGGGCGCCCGCGCCGCCCCACTGACCTGTGTGAGTTCTCAGGTGCGCCTTGAGGTGCGAAGATTTCCCGTAAACTTTCTCACAGCCCGCGTAGTGGCACTTGTGCTTTCTCTGCGGGGACTCGAGGTCGGCGCGACTTCGGCTCCGCCGACCCCTTTGTCTGAGGCCGGGCTCGCCGCTCCCCGCGGGCTCCGGCTCCCGCTCGGGCTCCAACCCGGGCTCCGGCTCCGGCTCGCTCCACGCGGGGCTGGGGGGCGCGGCCGCCGCGCCTTCTCCGCCGGGGGAAGCGGGCTCGGGGGCGGGCGGCGGCGCGGGCGGCAGGCGGCAGGGGGTCCTCGCCTTTCGGGCCGCGGCGCCCTCTCTGCGCTCCCCCGGGGCGGGCGCCGGCGCTTGCTGATTGAGGTCCGCTAGGATCCGCGCCACGACAAAGAGCGAAGCGCTGTCCTTGCCGTCGCGGCGCTCCTCGATGCGGGGCAGTGTGGGGGTGGCGGCTACGGCCGCGCCCTCGGGCCGGGACTCCGGCCCCTCCCGAGGCCCGTGCACGACCGCGCGGCTTGACATGGACACGAGGCACTCGGCGGCGAAGTGGTCCACATAGGCGGCGGCTGCCATGCTGCGGGCTCCGGCCGGCGGGCCGGCGGCAGTGCTCGTCGTGGCGACTCGTCAGCGGTGTATCCGCACCCACGGCCTCCGGAGAGAAGGGGGCGGGGGCGCGGCGCGCCCTCTCCTCGGGCTGGGCTGGGCTGGGCTGGGCGCGCAGCCGCCTCTGCCGTCACCCGCGCGGCTCCGCGTCCGCGAGGCGCCGGCCCGGCCGGGTACCGAAGAGTGCACGCATTGGGGGGTCACGGGCAAGTGAGGGTCCCTCGCGGCGTCACGGGCAGCCTGTCCTAAGGATGCGGAGCGCCGACGTTAGGGACGCCCGCGCCAAGTCGCGGCCGCAGCTTCGCCGCGCATTGTGGCAGGCGGGACAGCTGCCGTGCGCGCCGCGGCTCGGTGTGGGCGGCCCGGCTCCGGGGGTGGGCGGGGCCGGGGCCACATCTGGACCCGACGTCAGCCCCCAGCCACATCCTGGCGGCGCAGGTTACAGGCGGCGGCGGCCGCGGGGAGCTGCGCGCGCGAGGGGGGCGGGGAGCTTGGGGCGCGCACGGGCGGACGATGCGGTCGCGCGCCCGCGCCTAGAGAGGGGGCGTGGTGGAGGGCAGGAGCGGGACCCTATTGGTCCAGGAACATACAGCCTGGCCAATCCGGACCGCTGGAGGGGCCTGCGCGCGCTAATGGGCGTGCCCCCAAGGCCGGCGGGAGGAGGGGCGGAAATGCGAGCCGGGCGCTGCGCACGCTGACGCACGACGTCCGAGGGCGGCGGGCCGGGGTGTATCCGTGGGGGGTTGCTTCCCGTACCTCAGCAGGGGCGACCCAGCCCGGCTTTTCCCTGCCAGCGCTTTTGTGTGTTGACAGCCTTGAACCCTAGCGTGTAGGGGGGCTCTCTGCAGGATGCCCTTTTGTCCCTCCAGCACCGCCCGCCAGGAGCGCGGGCAGGGAGGCGTGTCCGCTCGGGCTGGGAGTCGGGCTGCGGGCCTTGCGTAGGGGCGGAACGCGCTCGCACCGTACCCCACCGCTGCGAGTTTCCCGGGCGGTCAGGCCGCTCGCCCCCTCCACGCTCTTCCCTGGCTGAGCTCCGCAGTCGGCGCGTTCCTGGCGACAGCGAGGTCACGGGTGGAGCGAGGCAGCTCCCGCGGGAGGGATGGGGCGCTCCCAGCCCGCAGGAGACCCGGGGCGCGGCCATGCTGCCCTTGAGCCTGGGTCAGCCGGCGCGGGACTGTTCCCGGCTGGCGGTTAATCCGGCACCACGGGTGACGTGCCCCAACGCGGCCTGTGTTGCAGAAGTGAAATACGTGCCAGGGCAGCCGGCACCAATGTTTAGGGAACGCGGGGCCCCTTCCTCCCTCTCCCTGCCCCAGGCCCGCTGCCAACTTCCCTAGGCTACCCCTCTCCCACCGCGGCGGGGGAGGCTTTCCTAGCGCCACCAGCCCTGAGGGCACGGCCCACCGCGCCCCACCCACCCACTGTCTGGGCCACCGAAAGGAAACGCTGGGCTGTGTCCAGTCCTCAGCCTCCTGCCTGGGCCTGGCCAATCTGCCCTTGACTTTCCACGGTACCCCCACCTCCCATCCCGCGTCCCCAGCTGTTTTCCTCCAGGCCGTCCCCGGAGAGACCAGGGAGTAACCCTACCGCCTAGGAACCCAGCTCAGCAAACCCCTTACTGTGTTGACCTTTTCAGACGGTGGCTGACAGCCCATGTCCCACACAAACTGACGCCAGGGTCTGCAGCCCCCGGGTCACTGTGCACAGTGGCCATTCGAAGGACAGTTAAGTTATGGTGAATTGTAATTTTGCATGGAGGTTTGGGGACCCTAGATTGGTATCTGTACCTCAAACTCTAAAATTCCCTCTGGGGAGACTGCAGAGGTGCTGGGTCAGGTTTCTCTAGGATGGTCTGTTTTGGCAGAAAGTAATCCTTTCTCCTGGGCAGATTGTTGTGATGACATTTAAAAGACTGTCCTGACCAAGTTAAGATTCAGAATGTTCCTCTATTCCTACCACATGTTACAGTCACTTCATTAGGAAGGGAGCTGGTCCTAAGCTGACTTAGCAGCCACCCATACCCTCCCAGCCCCTCTCCAGCCAGCAACATTCTGCCTAATCTTCAAGATGCCAAATCTTTCCACCTCCCCCCTGACCCCTACCAGGTCCTCCACCAGCCTGCATACACTACGATAGACTGATGTAGGTATGGGTGTGCACTATTCTAGACATTAGATTACTATAGCCATGAACAAAACCTGTCTTGTTTTGTTAGGGGAAGTCAGCCCAGGTCAAGGGTCCTTTGCATGCACCCACCCCTGTCCAGGAGTTCCCCCATGAATGTGGCTTGTAGCATTCTGGATACAACACTTAATACCAGCAGGGCTTGGTGGCTCAGGCCTGTAATCCTATACTCTGGGAAGCTGAGGTGGGTGGATTACTTGAGCTCAGGGGTTCAAGACTAGCCTGAGCAACAGCAGGACCCTGTCTCTACTAAAAATAAGGAAAAAAGTTAGCTGGGTGTTGTGACAGGTGACTATAGTCTCACTACTCTGCAGGCTGAGGCAGGAGGATCGATTGCTTGAACCCAGGAGTATGAGGTTGCCATGAGCTAGGCTGACTCCATGGCAGTCTAGCCCAGGGCAACAGAGTAAATCTCAAAAACAAACAAACTCAGAACCTAGACTGGTTTCTCAATAATCCACTCAAAAAATTTTTGTGTACAGAGTTCTTGGACTGCAGCCTCAGGCCTAACACCCTTTACCTGAAGCCCGTGTGGAGGTATCTTCCAGATACAGTTCTCTTCCCCAGAGGAAATTTCAGTGAAACTGTGAGTAGATGTTTTCCTTGCTAAGCAGAATTTTGACAGATGGCTTGTGTATCTATGAGGATGGGGGCATCTCATTTCAATGGAAAGGATGAAAAGCCAAAGCAGGGAAGATGGAGCAGGAGCAAGTATTTTGAGATGTGCTGGGAAGTGAGGAGACTAATGGCTGAAAGGGTGGTTGAGGTTTCTGGGTGAGGTGGTGGTAGTGTGGACTTCAGCTTTTTTCTGGAGAGTCTGAAGCAACATTTATTATAAAGCAGAAATCCACAGGGACAAGGAGAGCAAGAGAGGACATGACAGCGACATAACCGCTGAAGCTAAAATTCTTAGTGGACCCAAAAAAATGAAATCTCGAGGTAGTAACCAGAAAGGAAAGCTGAGAACAAACCCCATGGGACTCTCAGAAAGCTCATCAAGGGGGCCGCCAGGCGCCTCTGGCCTCGAGGGTGGAGAGCTGAACTAAGAATGACGGGCCTGTAAGAAGCATGCAGATGCCCAGACACCCCACCCCACCCCCAATTCTGTGCATCCCGATAGCGGCCTCTGTTTATTATGTAAGGAAAGTAAAAGGGAGCGTCTTGGGTTGGGAGCCCCAGTCACTGTTAAGGGCAGAGGTGCTATGACAGAATGTGGAGAGTTAAAAGCATGTGTGGATATTGGACGCTGAGACCCCAAAGCCCCTTTCTGTGATTTCAGAATGCCAGCATCCAGGAGACCAGCAAGATCTTTCCTGGGGACAAATACAAAGCCAAGAGGAAGCACCTAAGCATCAGCCAGCTCACCCCATAGGTTTGACGGAAGCTGACCCCTCTTATGTGCATGGACTTTGAATCCTTCAGTTCCCTCCAGGCACATATGGGCAGTTGACCTGGCATCTCAGGAAGGCCTGGGTCATGAAATACAAAGCAAGTTGCAGGAAACAGCATGCAGAGAGAGGTAAACGTCAACAAAACTATATTCAATCATGTTGTTAGAAAAATTAAAAAAGTTATCATAGCCCATGAAGAGAGAATATGTATGAGGAAGCAGTGGAGGGCGGCGGGGTATGCTGACTCGGCACCCATAGCACAGTGGTTACAGTGCCAGCCACTTGCACCAAGCCTGGCAGAGCCTGGCCCTTGCCAGCTAAACAAAATGACAACTGCAGCAAGAAAATAGCTGGGCATTGTGGCAGATGCCTATAGTCTCAGCTACTTGGAGGCTGAGGCAAGAGAATCACTTAAGCCCAAGAGTTTGAGGTTGCTGTGAGCTGTGATGTTACAGCACTCTACCAAGGGCAACATAGTGTCTGTCTCAAAAAAATAAAATAAAATAGACTCAGCGCCCATAGCACAGTGGTTACCGTGCCAGCCACATACACTGAAGGTGGCAGGTTCAAACCCAGCCCGGGCTAGCTAAAAAAACAGTGACAATTGCAACAAGAAAATAGCCAAGCCTTGTGGCGGACTCCTGTGGTCCCAGCTACTTGGGAGACTGAGGCAAGAGAATCACTTAGGCCCAAGAGTCTGAGGTTGCTGTGAGCTATGATGTCATGGCACTCTACCAAGGGTGACATAGTGAGACTGTCTCAACAAAAATAAATACCGTAAATAAAAATAAAAACAAAAAAATGCTTCTTGGAGATTTAAAAGAAGGTAGCAGAAATGTAACAGGAGAAAGTAAACTTTAATAGAAGGATTGGAAAAGAATGTTGAGAAAACCTTCATGAAAGTAGAGTAAAAGGAATAATAGCAAAAAAAATGGGATGTAGGAGAAAAAAATTAAAAACCAATTAGTACACAAACCATAGAATTCATTGGTCAATTAATAAGAATCCCAACAGAATGATCAGAGAAAATTACCAAAGAATTAATCCAAGGAAGTCGTCAACACATTTGTTGAAAGAGTCCAGCACAGTGGGAAAAAATAGCCCTATGCCAAGGCATATGACTGTGGAGTTTCAGAATACTGAGGGAAAAAATGTCCTGACATTAAAAGCAGGTCACATAAAATCAGGAGTCAGAATAGCCATGGGCTTCTCCACAGCAATAAGTAGAAATCAGAAGGAAATGAACAGAGCCTGGGAAATCTAAAGAAAAATTATTTTCCAGACTTCGCCCAACCAAGCTATAAAAAACAAGTATTTTTAGATGCATAGAGTTTCAAAAACCTTACCTCCTATGCATCTTTCCTCATGGTAGGAAGCTACCAGAGATAACGTTTCACTAAAATGAAGGAGTAAAAAGTAAAGCAAGAGGGAGACGTGACCCAGAGAGGCCAGGCGTTTAACACGGGATGAAGGGAAAGGGAGCCCCAGGTGAGAGCCGCTGTGCCCAGGGCAGAGGGGCAGCAGCTCTGGAGACCCTGCCTGGAGAAGGACGGTGGCTGGAGGCCCTGTGGCGGTCAGGAGAGGCTGGCCAGGCTACCTGTCCATAGTGAGGCACTTGGGAACACCCCGGCTGGAATATGTCTGGTCACCATGGCACAGGGCAAGAGAAAGCATGGACCCTGGGAGCTAGTCAGCCCTTTTTCCCCCATGCACAAAATGTATCTGTCCCTTTCCCAGGTGAGCCCAACCCATTCTCAGATGCCTTTTTAATAGGATTCCAGAGGCCAGAGACAGGATAACAGGAAATTGAGACATAGAACATTCTGTAATGTCCAGGTCAAAGCCCAGGACCCCTGCAGGAGGCTAAATTGTTTTTTTTCTTTTCTTTTCTTTTTTTTTTTTTTTTTTTTTTTTGCAGTTTTTGGCTGGGGCTGGGTTTAAACCCACCACTTCCAGCATATGAGGCCGGCACCCTGCTTCTTTGAGCCACAGGTGCCGCCCACTTAGTTGTTTTTTTATGTAGCCCATGTGGTTCCTCTGAGTCTGGAGACCTATGACCTAAAGGTAAATTGTCTGCACCCCAGACCCCATCTACACACCAATGCACAGGGGTATAAAGGGACAGAATAGAACAATGAACAGTCCAATTCAAAAAGGGGATGGGCCGAGCCAGGTGGCTCACACCTATAATCCTAACACTCTGAGAGGCTGAGGCAGGAGGATCATTTGAGCTCTGGAGACCAGCCTGAGCAAGAGTGAGACCCTGTCTCTACTAAAAATAGAAAAATTAGCGGGGTGTCATGGCGGGCACCTGTAGTCCCAGCTACTTGGGAGGCTAGGAAAAGAGGAAAAAGAGGATGACTTGTGTCCAAGAGTTTGAGATTTGTTGTGAGCTAGGCTGAGGCCACAGCACTTGAACCTGGGTGAACAGAGTAAGATTCTGTCTCAAGAAAAGAAAGAAAAGAGATGAGTGGGAGACACCCAGCTGATAGTCTGCATAGCTATCCTGAAATCCTGCTGGGGAAATATTGCCCCTGCCCTAAAGTGGAAAGAGCCTCCTTCCTGCTTGTCGGCCAGGCCACTCTTCCCAGGACCTTGCTCTGCCCTTGGAAAGTGTTTCCTTCATTGTCATCCTTCTGGGCTACCTGTGGAGTGGACATTGGAGAATCCGCCCTTTTGGGAGCTACATAGTTTTCTCAGCCCATTTCCTGCCTGTAGAAGTTTAGAAACCAAGAGTTATTTTAAGTGCTAGACACAAACTGTATTAATCAAATTTCATGGTTTTTTTGGCACGACTAGTTTCTCAAAAATGTAATTAACAGTGTGCCTAGTCTGACTCCACTTAGATTCATTGTCAATATCCACTCTCAGAGCTTTTCGAGACATGCCTCTCTCTCAGCCTCTCCGTCTTTGAAGGAAGAGTAACCCCTTAGTCTCTTTTCTCTGAACATTGTGAGTTATCCCAGGTGACAATTTACCAAATATTACCCCTCTCTTAATGCGTGAAGTGCTATGCTTCCAGCCTCCAATATCTGTTTCCCCACTGTGGGTTGGATCAGCCTTTAAGCCAATGCCACATATCTTGGTTTCTGAGCCAGCAGTCCCCACTCCTGGTGACCATTTTCTGTATCAGTCGGGATATGCCAAGTTATGTTAAAGGAATAGTTCCAGGAGGGCAGCACCTGTGGCTCAAAGGGGTAGGGTGCCGGCCACATATGCCGGAGGTACCGAGTTCAAACCCAGCCCCAGCCAAAAACTGCAAAAAAAAAAAAAAAAAAGTTCCAGAACTCAATGGCTCAAAATAACAAAAGATTAACTCTTAGTACATCAGGGCTGGCTGGGGACTCAGCTGTGTCATCATCACCCTCACCCCAGCACTCAAATCAGCAAAGCAGCCACTCTCTAGAACAGTGACAGTCACCATGGCAGAGGGGAAAAGGATTTCCATAAGGTCTTATGTTAAAATTAAATGCTTGGTCCAGAAATGGCACATCTCATTTCTGCTCATAACTAGCTGCATGGACCATCTGCTATAGACAGAAAGTTTGTGTCCCCCAAAATTCAAATGTTGAAATCTTAAGGTCCAATGTGATGGTATTTAGAGGTGGGCTGTCTGGGAGGTGCTTAGGTCATGAGGATGGACCCCTCGTGAATAGAATTAGTGTCCTTAGAAAAATTACTCTAGAGAGCCCTCTTGCCCCTTCCAGCATGGGAGGTTAAATTAAGAAGAGAGTACCCGTGAACAGGACGGGGGCCTTCAACAGACACTGAATCTTCCAGCTCCCAGGTCTGGGACTTGTAGCCTCCAGAACTGTGACAAGTGAGTTTCTGCTGTTTATAAGCCACCCTGTCTACAAATAGACCAAGACACCATCCCACCGACGGGGACCTTAGACAGCTAGGAGCTAAGCTATTCGGTGATGCGTTCATGGTTTTCCACAGTACCTGATGTGTCTTGAGAAGGTTGAGAAAAATGGCTAGGAGTTTGGGGGTGAAATAGTAAGTACACAGAAAACCACATCAACAGAAATGACAATAAAGAGCTCAAAAGGAAAGTCCGTCCGCCATGGTTGACTGCTTGTTTCACTTGTAGATAGTGTTTTCATGTTGGTGACAGCAGACGCTGAACTTGGATCTTAGCAACTTCTCTACATCTCTCTGATGGAGGAGGGGGCGCTCTGAGAGACACACACAGGCAGAGGTGCAGCAGGAAGGGGAGCTCAGGCCACATGCATGTGATGGGAAGTCACAGACAGCACTCCAGAGTGAAACCCCAGGAGGTGGAGTACAATCAGGCTGCTCCAACATCCCACCTTGTTAGTCAAACACTAATCTAGGTGTTTCTGTGAAGGGATTTTACAGATGAGATTAAGGTTCCAAACCAGTTTACTTTAAGATAAAGAGATAACCAGGTGGGCCGGGCATGGTGGCTCATGCCTGTAATCCTAGCACTTGGGAGGCCAAGGTAGGTGGATTGACTGAGCTCATGGGTTCAAGACCAGCCTGAGCCGGAGCGAGATCTTGTCTCTGAAATAGCTGGTGTTGTGGCAGGCGCTTGTAGTCACATGAGCCTTTTCAATCTGGGTCTAGTAGTTAGAGGTGAGAAACTGGTAGAGAGTGTGCACGTGTTTGGGATTTGGGGTGAGAAAGAGTCCCTGCTGCTGGCTTTGAAGATGGCGAGGCCACGGAACAGGGTGGCTCTGATCCGGGAGCGTGGCCCCTGACTGGCAGCCCGCCGGAAGCGGGGGAACTCAGCCCTACAACCATGAAGAACAAGACTGCTGCCACCTGAGCTTTTCTGTCAAGGGAATAATCATGGAGGGGTAGAAGGAGGAAGGACTGCCACGTTTCATAACAACTTGTAGAACTTTTTGACTCTTTAAGCTGTGCACATGTATAATTTAAATGTAAGGGAAAACTAAAAGGAAAAGATGGTGTCAGAGACCACCAGCTGCCCAACAAAACCTACCCCCTCCTTCCATGGTGGTGACTGAGCACCCTTTCCAGACATCTTTGTAGTGACTAAGTTCCCACCGTGGGAATATGGGCAGAGGGGCTGCTTACCACCCCCGCACTGGGGATTTTAAGAAAGTGGTTCTCCATACTGTGCCGTCTTTGTCCCCTCCTGCCGTCTGGATGCTTATGACATGAAGCTCCAGGGATGAGCAGTCCACCAGATAAGAGCCAGGACTCAGAAATCTTATCGGAAACACTCTCCTGGACTGTCACTGTGTTTGTGCCATGGTATAATATGGGGTCCACCTGCCCTGGGGCATATTAATAAGGGCCACCTTAATAGGGTGGACATGGAGCAGGGAAGAAAACCAGCAACAGAAGAAAGTCTGTGCTGCCAGCAGTCAAGCAGCCTGTACTCTGTCCTGGAGTGTTATTCTCAAGGGTTACCTGCCACCAGGCAGATAGGAGGTGC
This sequence comes from Loris lydekkerianus, assembly GCA_963574355.1. Classification (NCBI taxonomy): domain Eukaryota; kingdom Metazoa; phylum Chordata; class Mammalia; order Primates; family Lorisidae; genus Loris; species Loris lydekkerianus. The sequence continues at coordinate 10,017 of CAUYPK010017498.1, forward strand.
CCTCTCTGGGCACTGTCCTCTCTCCTCAGACCAGCCACTGCCTATCAGCTCTGCGCTGCTCACAACACCTGCCCGGAGCTGAGGGTGGCTGAGTTTACCCAGGATGTCTCATAAGGGCCAATGCTTAGTGCCTCCAACTCACAGAACAGGCAGTGTCCTGCTTGCCCAGCCCAGGGGTCATTGATCCCATACACCTGCTTACATGCTTCCATGAGTAAGTCTCCCGACTGACTCTTAAAGTCACTCATGAATCTTTATGAAGTTTATGCAGCCCTCAAGTCTTACCATTTCAGAGTGGGACTGATAAGATGTTTATGCAGCCCTCAAGTCTTACCATTTCAGAGTGGGACTGATAAGATGAGGAACTCCTATTGAAAACCCTTGCCTCCGTCACTGATGGTTTGACATGTAAAAAAAGGAGAACAAGCCGTTCTCTGTTGTACGATATGGGCTTAGGGTGGAAAGCTCTGTTTTCATGTCCCATCTTCCAGTGGTCCAGAATGAAAAATCACTCATCAAGTCCTAGACGATGAAAGCCCACTTCACATCTGGTACACATTTATAGGGGGAAAGATTAAAACCAGTGTTGCTTCTGAAACGGAGCCATCCAAAGACTGGAGATATTCACGGCATCTGCAACAAGTGTATGAAGAAAGCATGTTAAAGTGATGGATGGTCCCTCCCAGGCTTGTTCCCACTCCTGAACACAACTGACCCAGGACCCTGCCTCCTTCACGACCGTCTGGGGAGGTCTTCTGCCTCATTGGCAATCGTCCTTTCTTCTGGGCATCCCTCACCCACTCTCACATTGGTCATGTCATTTATGTAACTTGTGATCCTTTCCCCAGGTGGGTCCTCAGGGTCTAATGCTGCATTTGATCCGTCTGACCCTAAGATTCCTGCCAAAGCTGCCTGACGTGCTAACACAGGAACTCCACGAGGAAAGTACCATTCCTTCCCATTTTACGGATTGGAAAACCGAGTCAGGCCGAGAGACTGTCCCACATGGAGCAAGATGCAGGGCTCACATTCTCGGCCTAGAGACCTTTCTCCTCTCAGTGGGGCCCCCACCCCCAACCTACAGGAAGCCAGCTAATTAATGTGGGGATTTATCAAATCAATTAAATAAGAGCCAGGTTGGTCCTCACTGGACTCTCACAGGAATGCTGCCTAATGAGTATTCTCATTAATGGGATTGGGAGCATTTATCATGAACAATGGAGGACATGACTCTCCTTAATTCTGGGCTGTTTGCATCTAGGACTGGAGCATGGCCAGAGTGAGGAAACACAGGAAGCAGTTTTCTTTTTTGTCATTGCTAAACTGAGTTCCAGACAGTATTATTTAGGCATCATAAAATCACAGAAAATGGAGCTGGAAATGAACTGCTAGGCCGCTCCTGGTCAGGCCGAGCTCTTCCTAGGGGCTCCCTCGGTCTGCTCTTAACCGGGTGTGGGGGTAGGAAACACGCCCTCCACCCTTCATCTTTTATACTCTTCATCCATTCTCTTAGTTTTCTGGGCTTTGGGCTTCCCGTGTGGCATGGTATATTGAAAGAGCCAGGAGCTATTAGGCCTGATGTTATAGTTAAGTTTATTTAAAATACTTTGCAGATGTAGTATATGAGTTTTCTGATTTAGTATGAGGTATGAAACTTCTTTCATATGTAGAGGAGAGAACAGAACAATCAGGGCTATTTATATTTTGGGAAAAAAAGAGATGTTTTCCGCCAAGGAAGGGGAAAGTTGAAAATGAATCAGATATGTAACCTGAAACAATAAAAACATAATAAAATAAAATAAGAAAAAAGAAAATGAATCAGTATTCTCACAACAGGGCGGCTGGCTTCCCTGACTTGGAGCAATTGATGGGGAGAGCACTAGGTGACAGCTACTGTTTTTATGGCCAAGCTTCATAGTCATACTATGTAGCATAACCTTTGCCATATTTTATTAGTCAGCTCTTCTGAGTTACCAAGTCTGACCCAAGATTCAAGAGAAAAGGAATTAGTTTCTACTTTTTGAAAAGAAAAATGTCCAAAAATGTGGGGACATGTTTCAAAACCACCATGACTAATCAATATCTGTGATTCCCCTCTTTCCTTAATTTTATTCTAAACAGCAAGATGCCTGGCTAAAAGACTACATTTTCCAGCCTCCCTTGAAGAAATCTGAGGTTAGTGAGGTAAATGTAAACAGAAATTGTTGGGGGAGGCTTCCCAAATGTTTTTAAGAATAGGAAAAGAAACAGCTGGCATTTGGCCTTTGCATCTTACTCTTGCTGGCTACTTGAAATACAGCTGCGATAGCTGGTGCTCCAACAGCTATTTTGTGAATATGAGTCAACCCCAATGAAGTTGAGACTAGAAAACATATGCTAAAAATCAAGTAGAAAACTCCATGGAACTGAGTCCCTAGTGGCATCATGGAGCTTTCCACAACTTACCTGGACTACCTAGCATTGAAATTCTTTTACAGAAGGAGAACTAACTGTTCTTGATATTTAGGGCAGAGTTACTGCCAGATGAACACAGATCCTAAATGATAAACTCATCATAGTTCTTCCTTTAAAACTTGTTCCACATAAAACCCATCTTGATATTTCCAGGCTTTCTTCCTATATTGCATCCTTCTGCAAATGATCTAGTTTTCTTGGTATCTGTAAATTAAGTTGCTGAAGGAAAGTAATTGACCTATATAGTCATAAAAATCCTCCTTGACATAAACTCTTGTGCCAGACTAAATCATAGGCCACCTAAGGGTACTCCAATTTGGGGGTCCAGGGCCCACCCCCGGCCCAGTAAAATGTGGCCTTTGGGGAATAGGCAATATTACACATGATAAGATCATCAGTGCCTTCCGGGAAACAGGGCTGGGATGAAGCTGTGTTCCTGTGGGCAAGAGGGATGAATGTGAGCAGCTCTTAGCTCACTTCTGACTTGAGTTTTCCATTTTGTGAGAAGCCCAGGTCTGTCCCAGCAGGACCTTCAGGTCACTAGCAATCCAGGTAGCCTTCCTTGGCACACAGCTTCCCTGATCCCTGAGTGCTCATTCTCATTTCTAGGATCATTAAGCTGTACTCTGGTCCAGATCTACGGTCAGGAGTCCTGGGGTCGCATCTCTACCACAACCCCTCTATGAAAACATACACAAATCTCTTCTGCTTCCTGGAGCTCAGTCTCCTCATTTGAAATGGGTTACTATTGCTGTATAAAAAAACACTCCAAACAGTGGCTTAAAAGGACCACCACTATTGATTTTGCTCACAACTCCGCTATTTGGACAAGGCTTAGAGAGGATGGCTCAGCTCTGCTCCAGGCTGGGTCAGCTGAGGCTGTTCAACCAGAGCAGGAGCACCCAATTCTAAGACGGTGCATTCACATGGGTCCTGCTTGTTCATTGACAGCTCAGCCAAGACCTTGGATGGATGGGTCTTCACTCCTAAGTGTATATACTATACATGGGTTGTTTAGGCTTCCTCCTGGCATGGCGGGTTGCATTCTAAGATCAAGTGTCCCAAAAGATCAAGGTGGAAGTGCATGATATATATATTTGTTTTTGTTTTTGTTTTTGCAGTTTGGGGCCAGGGCCTGGTTTGAACCCACCACCTCCGGTATATGGGGCCAGTGCCCTACTCCTTTGAGCCACAGGCGCTGCCCCAGTGCATGATATTTTTATGATCTGCCACTCAGAAGTCACATGGCAGCACTTCTTCCTCCTCTATGGGTTAGGCAGCCCCATCAGCCCACTCAGATTCCAGGGAAGGGGAGACATGAATTCCACCTCTTGATGGAGAATTAGCAAGGTTCTAGAAGAGTATGTGGCACTGGAGACAGCATCCTGAAATGCAGTCTGCCACAGAGTTAGCAGGGCAGAGCCCTCTCCATGCACAAGTTTGGCGTGTGTTATTCTACCTCCGTTATAAGGAAATTGGGAAAGCCTGAAATGCCACAACCCGGTCTTTCTACCTCCTTCCAGAAAACCAAATTTCTTTTTGAGAAAAGAGATATTTTTCTTTGTAAGGATAAGCTATAATTTTGTAAGTGCAAAGGTGAGATATGTCTTAAGTCTTAAGAGTGGTGTACTCTGTGAAATTTTTCATGGCAGGAGAAGGATTTTTGTGGTTTAAGAGTCTGTTCCAGAGATTGTGCCCAAGGCCGTTACCCAGGAGTACAGGCTGAGGTTGACCTTCTTGACGTCCTTGCTTCACCTTCACCAGGATATATCTCTCCAAAGGCCTCTGCAGCAGAAACAGGGACATGCTCAGTCCCCCTTGCAGCTGGACGTGCCAAGTGACCACATCTGGGCCGTGGGATCTGAGGGGGCCAAGTTGGTGTGATTTCCAGGAATGCCTGCTGCCTTTCTCTCTTCCCCCAGCCACTGCCTGGAACTCAGAGCCTTGCTGGAGGTCCAGGAGCTGCTACCCTGCTCTGCTGCCTTGGAATGCTTAACGGGAGAGAAAAAGGAGTACCTCCTCCCCCTCTTACCTCAGCTTTCCCGACACACTCACCTGTGGGCCTCTCTCCAACCCAGCACCCAGAGCCACCTCCACCCTTTGCAAGAATGCAATGAGCAAAGCCCTGCAGGTCCTGGGAAGCTGCCAGGAAGGGCCTGCAGGGACAAGGCCTGGGGAAGAATAACACCTGGACACTTGGTTGGACGAGGGGGACTACCTGATGGTGACAGCTATAGGCAGCCCCCTCTTCGGCTTCCATCCTTTCTTCTGCTGTAGAAGCTACTCCTCTCTTCTCCCCCAAGGCTCCCTCTTCCAGCAGCGGAACTTCCCATCCTCTTTGGACCCTCCGGGTAACACCCAGGCCACTCTGGTCAGCAGAGCAGGCTGCCCAGGTAAAGACCTGGGATCCAGTCTGCTGGGGTGGGGGCAGCATGGTGAGAAGCGTGAGGGGGGACATGCAGGTGGGGGTGCTGGGTGGGAACTCCAGCTGAACTACCCCAACAACTCCCCAGGTAGGGAGCAGCCCCTTGCCTCTCTAGAGGCTGCCCCAGGATCAACACCTCTTTCGGTATGGAGTGTGTGGGGAGCTCTGCAGGGAGATCCCTGCCGTGGTTGCAGAAGGGCTGGGAGGGTAGGTTGTGAGCTGGGCTATCAGCACACCCTAAAACACAGGGGTTACAGCAGGGGCCACACAACTGCTTTACTTTCCAGCATTTATTCTGAATGTTTTCAACCATGCAGGCGAGAAAGAACAGTACCAGAAGTCCCCTGTAAGTAGATTTCCCAGCTGTTCAGTTTTGACCTTTTTTATTTCTCTATCTGTCTACATCTCTATACTTTTTCTGAAACGTTTGAAAGTAAATTGCTGACACCGTGACAACTCACCACTACATTTTTAAAATTTTTTGTTTTTACATATATGTGTGTTTATTATGTTTCCATTTTTTGCCTTCACAAAATTAAAGAGGCTTAAAATTTAATAACAATAACAATGTTTAAGATAAGAACTAGAAACAAAAACCTCGTAAAGAATGAACGAACAAAAATACATTCAGAAAAGAAATCAGAATCACTGCATTGAAATATTAAGCAATAATAATAATAATGCAAAGAGAGTAACATTCACATTGTCAAATAACCACTACATGTTTTTTGCCCTAGCAAAAACAAGGACTTGCTCTTTGATAGCTACCTAAGAACTTTATCCTTAATTTATGAATATTATGTAATATGCAGACCATGTTTAAAATGTCCCAGGGGCCTCCAAATCTCTTATCTAGCCACACATCTCTTCTTTATCAATAGAACTGAAATTTCTGTCCCCAGAATGCTGCACTTGTCCCCAAACATACCCTGCCTTACATCTTTTTATGGAGCTTGCCCCCCTTAGCAGGTGGGGGTGGACCCTCCACCCCCCGCAGGGAGCCGTAAGGAGCAAAAGTCTCATCACCTCTCTGCTGTCTTTGTCTGCCTCTGAAGAAACAGAACTGAGCCCCAGCAAAGACGCCATGGGTTTCCCTGCCTTTGGGCTGGCTGCAAGTGCCAAAACCCAGCCAACAGCTCTTAAACAGTTGGGGGCTCTCATCCTAAGACACTGTTTGCAGGAGGTTTTGTAAGCTCCCTGTGAGCTTGACCAAGGCAGCCCCAACCCCAAGGAGCCTCACACAGGCGGGATGGGGCATCCCCTGGACCCTCTGGTCCCACCTTCCTCCACTGCGGTGCTGCTGTCTCCGTTGAGAAGGATGATTGATTCTAAGGGTGTGGGGGATGGGTAAAGGCTCAGTTCCCCTGCAGGCTGGCGCACCTGCCGCCTCTCTTTGGGGTCCCTCCCGCACCTCCTTTTGTAGCCCCAGTGGTCTCCCCTGAGGTCTGAGCTCAGCCTTGCTCCCCTCCTGCTGTGTTCTGTTCTTTCCTTGAACCTGCCTTCTTATCATGGTGTCACTCTGATCTGAGCTCAAATTTCCCCTTGGGAGCTCTGCTTCTGGGTTCCTTGAAGGACTCTGTATTCTCAACACAGCAATCTCCCGGGCTCCCTGGACCTCCTTCTGGTTGGTTTTGGGCCAGGTGGTGTCCCAACAGGAGATGACTGGGAGAAAGGAGAAGGGACCCAACCCTCTGGGTCTCAGCAGGCAGGTTGTGTCCCTTAGGAGCAGGCTGTGGCTTTGAGGGGACCCCCTCTCCTCACTACTGGGTCCAAGGGTAGTGCACAGCCTTCCAGCTGCAGAGTGACCAAGGTGACTGACTCTGGTTGGTACTTGCCCCCACTTCTGTCCTGGGGTGATACACCTGCCCCAGCTTTCCCTGCTCTATTCTTGTTTGTTTTTGAGACAAAGTCTCAGTTGCCCTGAGTAGAGTGCCATGGTGTCATCAGAGCTCACAGCAACCTAAAACTTGTGTGCAAGCAATCCTCTTGCCTCAGCCTCCAGAGTAGCTGGGACAACAGGCACCTGCCACCATGCCCAGTTAGCTTTCCTATTTTTAGTAGAGATGGTGTCTCACTCTTGCTCAGGCTGGTCTCGAACTCCTGCGCTCAAGCGAGCCACCCACCTTGAGCTCCCAGAGAGCTCGGATTATTTTGCCAAGGCCTCATCCCATGAGCCTGCCAGTGCTCCACGTCTGTGGCCAGTTCAGCTCTTGCCCCATAAGGTTAGCTGAAGACACACACTGAGGTGGACTTTTCTCCTGTAAGTCAGATATTCTCATTGGGAAAGCAGTCCTGAAGTTGACTTAGTCCCAGGGATGTTGAGTGACTGTAGGCACTAAAGGGAGACTTCTGGGCAAGGTACCCAGAGTGCCTTCATATAGGAGTGCTCACCTCTGGGGCCACCCAGAGGGAAGGCAGCGGAGCTCGGGAGGGGCTCCAAGAATGGTGCATGCACAGCAGTTCCATGGGTTAACAGGGACCATAAAAGACCCAGGAATCAGGCTGAGAAGGGCATGCCCCCAAGACTATCAGGGAGCTCTAGGGCAGAGCCCCATGAGGAAGGTGATGCCTGCTGATGGCAGGGACCCCATGGAGTTTGGCAAGGGCAGAGGCAGCTGGATGCCATAGTGAAGGGGAGAGAGGATGGAAGAGGATTGACATGCTCAGAAAGGGACAGGGGAATGAAGGCCAGAGTAGCAAGCTTTGAGGGCCCGGCTCTTCAAACCTCCTGGCTCTGCTGTGTGACTCTGGGCCAGTTAGTGAACCTCTCTGAGCCTGTTTCTCCATCGGAGAGTACAGAAAACACCTGTTGTGAGCACAGCATCAAACAATGTAGTTCTCCAGCATGGGCATGGCACACCTGTGACAGGCAGTGTTCTTCCCTCTTCAAAATCTAGGGTCACCATTGGTCACTGGTGACCTGGGAGTGCTCACTTCACCCCTGCCCAGCCTCATATCATCTCCCCAGGCCCTTTGGGAAACAGGCGAGTTTCCCCAACCCGTTCTGAGTGATGCCCACAGCTTCAGGGTCTGACCTTGCCTGTGTCCCTAGCAAGGGCAGCAGGCATACTGTGGAGCAGTGGCAATGCAGGGAGCAGGTGCTGGCAGCTGCCATGGGCACCACAATGTGGCTTTTGTCCACAGGGTAGCTGCAGAGCCCAGGGCCGACCTGTGCTGGGGAACAATTCCCAGGGCTCTGCCCAAAAGGCTGTGAGCTCTCCACAAAGCTGCCAGAACCGTTAAGAGACGGCTTTTGTCATGCAAATGAAGGCGGAGGTTACCCGAGGAGCTCCCTCCCTTGCATGCTAACCACTTTGTGGTTGAGATGAAGCATGTCCTGCTAGTGACATATCCTGTGTTCCTGGAGTTTGCCTGGCCTCTCTCATTGTCCCCTCTGGACCCCCACTTGAAGAGCACCAGGCTGAGTCCGGGATGCAGGCCCTGACTCCCAAGAACTCACAATCTGGCCAGAGGAGAAAAGAAACTGGGGGCAGGAGTGGAAGAATGAGATGGGGGAGCTGGTTCCAGAGGAGCCTGGCTGACGTGAGGAGGACAGGTCCACAGACCCCTGAGGCATGAAGCATGAATGGGGCTTGGGGACAGGTGCCAGGGACTAGCAGCCAGGCAAGTGCCCCCTGGGCGGGGCAGGTACCCCAGAACTGGGCCCATGAGCCCTTACAAAAGAGCCTGAGTTGGGACCAGAGTCAGGGCCAGAGACTGAGGGACTGCATGCCACCCTCAGCCCAGATGGTGATGTAGCAAGTTTCTGAGTTTCTCTGAGCCTGGGTGCGGTTTGCTTATCTGGAAAACAAGAACATGAATAACCTACTTTAGAGCCATAATGAGATGAAATAAAATAATCTGGGTAAAATCTTGAGTTCAGTGGCACATACCAGGCATACAATGAATGATCTGGACATACAACAATTTGGCAATGTTTACCAAACCTAGGAATGCTTATTTCCCAATAGTTTCACTTCTAGGAATGTATCCTACAAATATTCTCACATGCAAAATTATATATGTTCAAGGCTATTCTTCATAGATGTGTTCATGACAAACAGAGATTAGAAACAGCCCAGCTGTCTATCTAGAGGGCTGGATTACTTGGATCATACTCTGTCTGTCCCTGTAAGAGAGAAGAGACAGGACCAGCACACTCTGCACTGCTACAGGGATCTGACCTCTCAAGGAGATGAAGGCAAGGAGGGCCACCGCATGGTGTGTGCAAATGGGGGCCACCGCATGGTGTGTGCAAATGGGGGCCACCGCATGGTGTGTGCAAATGGGGGCCACCGCATGGTGTGTGCAAATGGGGGCCACCGCATGGTGTGTGTAAAGTG
>CAUYPK010017500.1:0-11866 GCA_963574355.1 Loris lydekkerianus
TTGTCAGATACATAACCAGCAAATATCTTCTCCCATTCTGAGGGCTGTCTGCTTGCTTTACTTACTGTGTTCTTGGCTGTGCAGAAGCTTTTTAGTTTGATCAGATCCCAGTAATGTATTTTTGGTGTTGCTTCAATTGCCTGGGGGTTCCTCCTCATAAAGTATTCTCCCAGGCCAATTTCTTCAAAGCTTCCCCTGCACTCCCTTTAAGTATCTTTATAGTTTGATGTCTTAGGTTTAAGTCTTTTATCCAGTGAAAGTCAATTCTTGTTGATGGTGAAAGGTGGGGGGTCCAGTTTCAGTCCTCTACAGGTAGCCAGCCAGTTCACCCAGCACCATTTGTTAAATAGGGAGTCTTTCCCCCACGGAATGTTTTTGATAGGCTTGTCAAAGATCAAATGCTGATAAGTAGCTGGGTTCATCTCTTGGTTCTCTAGTCTGTTCCATACATCTACCACTCTGTTTTTGTGCCAGTACCATGCTGTTTTGATTGCTATAGATTTATAGTATAGTCTAAAGTTTGGTAGCGTGATTCCTCCTGCTTTATTGCTGAGTAATGTCTTGGCTATTTGAGGTTTTTTCTGATTCCATATAAAACTATTATTTTTTCCAGGTCTTCAAAGTAGGATAGTGGTGCTTTAATAGGGATTGCATTAAATTTGTATATTGCTATGGGTAGTATGGACATTTTAACAATGTTGATTTTTCCCAGCCATGAGCATGGTATGTTTTTCCATCTGTTAACATCTTCAGTTATTTCTTTTCTCAGAGTTTCCTCATTCTCTTTGTAGAGATCATTCACATCCTTTGTTAGGTAAATTCCCAAATATTTCATCTTCTTTGGCACTACTGTAAAAGGAATAGAGTCCTTGACTATTTTTTCAGCTTGACTATTATTGGTATATATAAAAGCTACTGATTTGTGAGTATTGATTTTGTATCCTGAGACGCTGTTGTATTCCTTGATCACTTCTAAGAGTTTTGTAGTTGAGTCCCTGGGGTTTTTTCAGGTATAAAATCATATCATCTGCAAAGAGTGAAAGTTTGATCTCCTCTGACCCAATTTGGATACCCTTGATTGCCTTCTCTTGTCTAAATGCGATGGCTAAGGCTTCTGTTACAATGTTAAATAGCAGTGGCAATTTAACACAATGGGCAACCTTGCCTGGTTCCTGATCTGAGTGGAAATGTTTACAATTTTACTCCATTCAATATGATATTGACTGTGGGTTTGCTGTAGATGGCCTCTATCAGTTTAAGAAATATCCTTCTGGCTGGGTACCCATAGCACAGTGGTTACAGTGCTAGCCACATATATCACAGTTGGCAGGTTTGAACTTGGCCTGGGTCAGCTAACAAACAATGACAAATGCAGCAAAAAATAGCTGGACATTGTGGTGGGCACCTGTAGTCCCAGCTAATTGGGAGGCTGAGGCAAGAGAATCACTTGAGCCCAAGAGTTTGAGGTTGCTGTGAGCTGTGATGCCACAGCACTCTACTAAGGGTGACATAGTGAGACTCTGTCTCAAAAAAAAAAAGGGGTGGTGCCTGTGGCTCAGTAAGTAGGGCGCCAGCCCCATATACTGAGGGTGGTGAGTTCAAACCCAGCCCTGGCCAAACTGCAACCAAAAAATAGCCGGGCAGTGTGGCGGGTGCCTGTAGTCCCAGCTGCTCAGGAGGCTGAGGCAGGAGAATTGGGGAAGTCCAAGAGCTGGAGGTTGCTGTGAGTCCTGTGACATCACGGCACTCCACCGAGGGTGGTAAAGTGAGACTCTGTCTCTACAAAAAAAAAAAAAAAAAAAAAGAAAGAAAAGAAATGTCCCTTCTATACCTATTTTCTTAAGTATTCTGATTATGAGAGGATGCTGGATATTATCGAAAGCTTTTTCTGCATCAATTGAGAGAATCATATGGTTTTTGTTTTGTTTATGTGGTATATTATATTTATAGATTTATGTATGTTGAACCAACCTTGAGACCCTGAGATAAAACCAACCTGGTCATGGTATATAATTTGTTCAATATGTTGCTGAATTCTGTTTGCTAGGATTTTATTAAATATTTTTGCATCTATATTCATTAAAGAAATTGGTCTATAATTTTCTTTCCTTGTTGGGTCTTTTACTGGTTTGGGGATCAGAGTGGTATTTGCTTCATATAATGTATTGAGGAGTATTCCTTCTTTTTCTATGCTTCGGAAAAGGTTATGTAATATAGCTATTAGTTCTTCTTTAAAGGTTTGGTAGAATTCTGAAGTGAAACCATCTGGTTCTGAACTTTTCTTTTTTGGGAGATTTCGTATAGTTGATGGTATTTTAGTACTTGATATAGGTCTATTCAATGTTTCCAATTCTTTTTGGCTGAGTCTAGGAAGGTGGCATGTTTCCAGGTATTGGTCTATTTCCTCCAGATTTTCATATTTCTGAGAATAGAGTTTTTTATAGTATTCATTAAGAATTTTTTTAATTTCTGAGGTATCTGTTGTTATTTCACCTTTATCATTTCTGATTGATGATATTAGGAATTTTACTCTTCTGTTTCTGGTTAGGTTAGCCAAAGGTTTATCAATTTTATTGATCTTTTCAAAGAACCAACTTTTTGATTTATTGATCTTTTGAATAATTCTTCTGTTTTCAATTTCATTTAATTCTGGTCTAATTTTTTTATTAAGTCATTTGTACATAGATCATGAATATATTTATGCCATTATGGGATTCAATGTGTTGATTATTTGTACAAATTCGAGTGCTTACATCCTACTAATCAACATAGAGACAGAGTCTCACTTTGTTGCCCTCAGGAGAGTGCCATGGCATCACACAGCTCACAGCAACCTCCAACTCCTGGGTTTATGTGATTTGCTTTCCTCAGCCTCCCAAGTAGCTGGGACTACAGGAGCCTGCCACAACACCCAGCTATTTTTTTATTGCACTTTGGTCAGGGCTTAGTTTGAATCTGCTACCCTCAGTATACAGGACTGGTGCCCTACCCATTGAGCCACAGGGGCCACCCATTTCTGCTCTAATTATGTTTTTTTCTTTTCTTCTTCTGGGTTTGGGGTTGAAATGTTCTTCCTTTTCAAGTTGCTTGAGATGTCCCATTAAGCTGTTGACTTCCTCTCTTTCTATTCTCTTGAGGAAAGCTTGCAATGCTATAAATTTCCCTCTTAGGACTGCCTTTGCAGTATTCCATAGGTTCTGATAATTCATGTCTTCATTGTCATTTTTTTCCAAAAATTTGATAATTTCCTTCTTAATCTCTTCTATGACCCAGCTATCATTCAGCATAAGGTTATCTAGTTTCCAATACTTTGTATGAGTATGAAGATTCCTGTTGTTTTAGAGTTTAACTTTAATTCCGTGATGGTCTGAGAAGATACAAGGAATAATTTCTATTCTTTTAAATTTGCTGCAGTTAGACTTGTGACCTAAGGTGTGATCAATTTTGAAGGATGTTCAATGGGCTGATGAGAAGAACGTGTATTCAGTTTCATTAGAATGAAATGTTCTGTAGATGTCTATTAAGTCAAGTTGTTCTATGGTCACGTTTAAGTCCAAAATAGTTTAATCTTGGAGGATCTATCCAACACTGCCAAAAGGGTTAAAATCTCCAACTATTATGGTGCAGGAAGATACCAAATTTTTCATGTCTGTTAGGGTCTCCTTTATAAGTTGATGAGCATTCTGGTTGGGTGCATAAATGTTAATAAATGAAATCTCTTCATGTTGGGTGTTTCCCTTGACAAATATGAAGTGACTGTCCTTATCTTTCCTTACCATTGATGGTTTAAAGCCTATTGTATCTTTGAATAAATTGCAACACCTGCTTTTTTCTGATTTCCATTAGCCTGAATTATAGATGTCCATACCTTCACTTTGACTCTATTTTATCCTTTATGGTAAGGTGAGACTCTTGTATTCAACATATATCTGGTCTGAATTTATGTATCCAGTCAGCCAACCTATGACTCTTTAGAGGACAATTTAAGCCATTCACATTAATTGAGAGAATTGAAAAGCATGATAGTGTTTTGGATGTCATGTTTTTCAAATGTCTAGTTTATATTTTGAGTCCTTACCCTACTGTGGAAGTTAGGTTTTGTTCAAAAGTTTCTGGGTTTACTTTGGTTGTGGACCATTCTACTGGTCATTATGGAGGATGGGATTGAGAATATCCTGGAGAGCTGGTTTAGTTGTGGCAAATTTCTTCAATATCTATATGTCATTAAAGTATTTGATTTCTCTATCATAGATGAAGTTTAGATTAGCTGGATACAGGATCCTTGGATGGAAGTTATTTTGTTTTAGGATATTGAAGGTTGAAGACCAACTTCTTCTGGCTTGGATGGTTTCCGCTGAGAGATTGGCAGTCATTCTGATATTTCTCCCTTTGTATGTAATGCTTTTCCTACGTTTGGCTGCTTGCAGAATGTTCTCCTTCATTTTAACTTTGGTGAAGTTAATTATAATGTGCCTAGAAGATGCTTTATTTGGATTGAGTTGTGCTGGGGTTGTCAAACTGTCTGCTATTTGAATTTCAGTATCCCTTGCAATGCTTGGGAAATTCTCTTCCATAATCTCTTGGAGTAAAGCATCTGTGCTTTTGGGACCATCTTCTTCTCCTTCAGGAATTTCTATAAGATGAATGTTTGATATTTTGGAGTGGCCCCACAACTCTCTTAGGGAAACATCAGTTTTTGCTGATCTTGAGGGATTCTACTGAATTTTGGAGCTCCTCAAATAATTTTTTCATTTCACTGAGCTCTGCTATCTGCTTTCTCATTATGTCCATATCCTTGGTAAATTTGTCTTTGAATTCATTTACTTCTTGGGATAACTATTTAGATTTCAATATCCATCTACAACTTTTTATATTTCAATATCCATCTTTTCCTCCAATTTATTCCTCTTGTTTGCCATCTATATTCTGAATTCTATTCCTGACATGTTGGTCATTTGTTTATGAATGGCATCTTCTGATGTATCCCTTTTGTCATGCCTTGGGGTAGTTGATTTGCTCTGATTATTCCTATTGCCAGAGTTCTTCCTCTGGTTCTGCTTAATTTCCGTAACTAGGGTATTAAAACTGGAAGGATGTGATCGAATTGGGGGTTCCAGGAATGTAGTTAAGTAGCCCTTTACCAAAGAGCAGGGATTAGTGATTGTGGCTTTTTCCTTACAGCTTTACAAAGGTTCCTTTCAGACATGCAGCTAGAGACCCTGAGAACCAAATTGGTGTAACAGGGCTAGCTGGCTCTCACTTGTAGTCAGCCAGCCACTACCTGATCCTATTGAGTCACAAGATAAGGATAAAATCACAGCTAAGGGGATATACAGGAAACTGAAATCCCCTGCCCCTTCCCAGCACCTATTGCAGGAGGATTCAGTCCCTCACAGTTAAATACAACCTTGGTTTAACCTTGGAGGGTCTCCAGGTGGACTTCCCAAGTCGATAGTTCCAAAAGCAATTATCCAAGGCAGTACAAATCACTGCTCAACTGCAAGAGTTCAATTGGCCTGGCGGTAGGGTTCCACAGGCAGCTCAGACCCAGAAACTCAAGATATTGGAGTTTGGCTCTCTCTGGTGGTCAAGGGGACGGAAGGTTAGCCCTGGCCAAGAATTAGGCCAGAGAAATTAGTGCCTCCTTCCCCACCCTATGCTGCAGCTTCACCCCACCACTGGTAGCCCCAGAGGGCTGTGGTCCAGCTCCCTTCAGTGGGTGGGAGCAACAGGGATATGGGCCTTCCTGAGACAAAGGAGATCAGTGCCTCCTCCATGTAACAGTCTGCCACCAGAGCAACCTTGTGGATCTGAAGCCCGGCTTCCTGACTCCCTTTAGTGTTAAATGGCCTCTTCACCCAGGACTGGTGCTGCTGCCACACGTATTCTCGAAGAGTTTGCATCTCTGTCTCTGCTGAACTCAGCAGTGGGCCAGGTGTAATTAGAGTTCAGAGAGGGGACATCTCTGTCCCAGCTCCACTCCAGGCTGGTGCCACCACAGGCAGACCTCCAGTTCACTGAGCCTCTGTTTTTGTCTGAGTTCTGCTCTACCCATGACTGCCCCCAGGGTAGAGGCCCAGTTCCCTCTCATTGCCAAGAAAAATGGGAAGTGTTTCTCCAAAATATGACCTGTGAGTCCTGTTGTTACCACTGTGCTCAGACAAGTAGCAGCCATGCCATACCTCTCAAGAAATTGCCCAACAATCTGGACTCCTCAGGGGACAGGCTTCCAGACCGCAAGGTGGGGGTGGAGGGGTGAACTGGGAGTTCAGAATTGTGGTTATAATGTATGGTCAGTTTTATGCCAGGCAGGAGAATGCCTAGGCTCACAAGTGGGATCTCTCTGGGGAAGGAGATTTGTTTTTTTGCGGCTCTCTCCCATGGGATAAAAAAAAAGAGATCTGAACTCTGCTCGCTTGTTTGTAGAAAGGTCACCAAGAGTTGTTCTCTTGGGGGAGGGGACTCACATCCACTTGGCAATGGGTTTTGTACCTATAGTGTGTTTCCTTGGGGTTGCAGCTCAGCTCCACATGGGCTATGTGCACTCTTCAATCTTCTCTCCTAGCTCAGCTCCAAATCATCAGCATTCTTGAACAACTTCTGTCTTTTATCTCTCCTTCTGGACGGGAGCCTTTGTAGGAAGCTGGTTCTAGTCGGCCATCTTGCCCCCTTCAAAGGTTCCAGTTTTAAGAACAAAGATATTTTCCATCATATGCTCAATCTGTGAAGCAGAATTCACATGCAAGAAACACACATCTGGTAAGACTGCAGTCCTCAACCCCTGGGCTGAGGACTGGTACTGACTGGTAGCCTGCTAGGAACTGGGCCACACACAGCAGATGGAGAGCAGTGGCAGAGTGAGAGAAGCTTCCTCTGTATTCACAGCCCCTTCCCATCACTCGCATCACCGCCTGAGCTCTGCCTCATGTCAGATCAGCAGCAGCGTTAGACCCAAACAGGAGCATAAACCCTGCTGTCAACTGCACGTGGGAGGGATCCAGGTCCATGCTTCTTGTGAATCTAAGGCCTGGTAGAGAATGGGCTTGAATCACCCAATACCATCCTCCTCCTAACCCCCAGTCTATGGAAAGACTCTCTTTCATGAAACCAATCCATAGTGCTAGAAAGGTTGGGGGCCATCACCATAAGACACACACATGCACTGGGCAGCATGTGTAGTACAGGGACACAGCCTCTGAAAAGTCCCAAGTAAGAGGAGGGACCGTGGGGGGAAACCCACTTTACATTTTCACACCAAGCTCTTTTTACTAGTCAATCATTAACCACTTAGAAAACATTGCAGGAAGGAAGCGGCCCTACTAATAATGCATAATATCTGAGAAATAAACTGAACAAGCAACACTCAGGAAGAGAAACACACACAAAAAAAACACTGCCAAGGAACGTCCCAGACAAACACAACACATGGAAAGACGTGGTCTGGATCTTGGATAGAAAACTGCATAGTGCAAAATTAGTTCAGGTCCCCAGACTAATACACTAGACTAGTATTTTGCTGTTCCATATGAAATTATATATATATTATATATATACACAAAATTATATTATATTTATATAATTACATTATATAATATATAATAACATATTATTATATATTCATATGTAATAATATATTATACCATTATATTATTATAATATAACATATATAATTAATTATACAAATAATTTATTATATTATTATATAATTAATTATACACATAATTTATTATATATAATAATATATTATTATAATTTATAGCATATTTTATAATAATATATTATATAATAATAATCTTATATTATATTATTATATATAAT
Source organism: Loris lydekkerianus (assembly GCA_963574355.1). NCBI lineage: Eukaryota > Metazoa > Chordata > Mammalia > Primates > Lorisidae > Loris > Loris lydekkerianus. The sequence continues at coordinate 7,819 of CAUYPK010017500.1, forward strand.
AATATTATTATTGTTTTATTATTATGATATTATATTATTATATTATATATTATTTATATATAATATATATATTATATATTATTTTATATATATATATTTTTAAATTTATATATATATATTTTATATATATTTTTTTTGGGGGGGGGCAGTTTTTGCCCGGGGCCAGGTTTAAACCCTCCACCTCCAGTATATGGGGCTGGCACCCTACTCCTTTGAGCCACAGGCACCACCCCCAAATGAAACAATAAAGTGATTTTTCTTAGAAATTAGACAAAATGATTCTAAATGAGAAGTAGAAAAATTAAATGCATAAGGATACCTGAGAAAATTTTGACAAGAAACTTATTTTAGCATGTGTTAAAGCAGTTTATAAAACTGTAGCAATTACAGTAGAATGTTACTGAGCTGTAGCAGGAAAAAAATAATGCACAAATGGACAGAAGTAAACAGGAAAAGTTGGTAGAGGAGAAAGTTAGAATTTCAAGTCAGAACACTCCAGATGGACTGTGTAATAAATGGGGTTGGGACAATTAGCTCAATACTTGGGTTGGGGTGGGGAAAAACCTGGATCTCTTTAGAACAAATTCAACTCCAAGTGGGTCAAACAATGAAAGATTTAAAATACATGAAGCTATCAACACAACGGAGGGAAAACCGACACCTCTCTTTTTATAGACTTGTCACAGTTCACTTTGTGTTGCCATGACAGAATACCTGTTAACAGTAGGGATTTAGAAAGAGTAGACGTGTATTTAGTTTGCGGTTCAGCAGACTGGTAAGTTAAGGCGTGGTGGTGGCACCTGGTGGCCTCTGGTGTGGGCGGTGTGCTGGGTCAAAATCTGGCAGACAAGATCAAACGAAAAGCTGGCACATACAGAGTACAGGAGGGCAGACCCTGAGAGATCTTGTAACGGCCCACTCCTTCAGAAACTAATCCATTCCCAGGGGAGCTCCCTCCTAGGAAAACAGCACCACACAGTTCATGAGGGATCTGCCCGCATGGTCCAAGCACTCCCACAGCCCCTACCTTCCAACGCCACCACACTGCAGACCAAATTTCAATGTGCATTTTGATGGGGACAAACTCAAACCATAGCAACTCAGATGTCTAAGCATGTTGTAAAACCCAGAAAATATCAACAATAAAACTCCATGGATATGAAGGACGGCAGGAGGAAAAATCTGTAAAGCAGTATGGAGAATAAAAGTTAATGGTTAATGCCACTTAGATCTCAAAACTCAAACAAACCAAAGAAAGCAAACTTATGAAAGGAAATGGGGAAAGTTGAGCAAGAAACACTACAAAAGAACGCAAATTGGCAGTACCATAGGAAAGCATGTTTAACTGTATTAATAATTAAAAGGTCATAATAAAATTTAAAAAACAAGGTCAGAATAATGCTTGCCTAAAGGATTTTGTTCCTATTTTTGTTGCTGATGCTCTTTCTGGTATAGTTTGAATTATTTTACTGCACTTCCTTAAAATTTTACTATAAACAATGTTTTCAAAAGAGAAAAAAAATAGGAACAAATGGATCAGAAAAACCAAAGTCACTTTGACTAATGTACCGGGGGGCATTTGCCTTGCTGACAGCAAAGCACACTCTACAGGTATGGCCACTCAAACAGAGAGTTACTAGCAGAAGTGCGGAAGAAATTTGCAACAAAAAGAGTGAATAGTAAACCCAGAAAACGACCCAGTTACATTTGGGGATTTAGTTTATGGTAAAGGCGGCATTTTAAGTTAGTAAGAAAAAGACAGATTATTTAATAAATGATGGGCTCACTGCACCATTTAGGATAAAGATGGATACTCTCACTGCAATTGATTCAAGATAATTAAAATTTTAAATGTAAAAACTAAAGAGAAAAGAATACTAGGAAACGCAACGTAATACATAATCTTTAGTTGTGTCTACCGCAGGAGAGGGCTTCTAAGTATGTGAAACCCAGAAGCCCTAAAAAGAAAAGATGTATACATGAGAGTACATAACAAATTTTAAATTCTATATTTAAAAGTACCATAAACAAAATTAAAATACAAATTTTTCACAAAGAAAAACATAACAAATATTTATAATGACTATAACAACGTCTTCCTGAAGGGATAGAACCCAAATGTTAACAATAGCTATCACTGGGTATAAATGCTTTGTATTTCTTCAGTTTTTGTCATTGAGTATAACAGTGTCATAAACAAAACCCCCTTTAAAAAAAATTGAAAATTTGTAAGAAAACAGAAATGATTCATAAAAAAAATTTGAAATAGGGAATGGGGAGTTGGACTTTCTAACCTACATGGGGCTTATTATTATGGTATATCACTTGCTCCCACAGGCCATTGGTCAGAGCTAATCACATGACCACATCCTAAGGAAGGTGAGGATCAGGCAGGTGCATGAATTCTGTTACTATGGGTAGGGCAGGTGCACGTGGACCAGCACTCTCCACCACAGTATATAATACTGTGGTTATGTAAAATACACCCCCAACACTCACACTCACCAATGCACCTTAATGAATTTGAGGATGCTTAAAACATACTGTGACTTGGGGTGAATTGTATTTCCTTCTGCCTTGGACTTTTCTGTATTGATTGAATTTCTACATACGTAATGGATCTATTTTTTAGTAGAGATTTTTTTACCAAATGAATGACATAGATTAATCTAGTGTCATAGACTGATCACAGGTCAGCTCCCCAGGAAAGAGTCTCTGAGACTCTGGCATATAAGTGCAGTTGCCTCCTGGGGAGCGCAGACAGATGAGCATGGGTGAGGGGCCGGAAGCAGGGTTGGTCACAGGGAGGAGCTGGGGGACAATGCACCTGCAACCCGGACTGGGCTAATTTGTAGGGGGTCTGGATCTGGCTGGCCCTTTAGAGTTGCCCCCCTCACCAACCAGCCTCCTAGGAGGAGGTGCAGTCTTGGGCCAGGCAGCTCCCTTCAGCCCATAGCCACTCCCAGAAGGGACGGAGCCAGGCGTCCTCCACAGCAAACCCTCATCGGGCAGTCTGGATCTATATGTGGAAAGGGAGTCTGGGTGGGTCACTGCAGCCACTACTCCAGGGATAGATACAAAGGCATGGTCGGAGCCAGCAGTAGAAAGGAAGGGAAAGTCGGAACATGTGCAGCCACTTGCTCTATGTGCTCTTATCAAATCTCGGTGGTAGTCCTGCCAGTTGGTGCCTCCTTACACCGTTCTGTTGCCTGGGGAGACTGAAGTTCAATGGTAATAGTAAAATTTGTCTAAGAAGAGGCCATAGGTAAATAGCAGAAGAAGGATTCAGATCCAGACAGGGATTTCTCCAAAGCCTTTGTCACCTCTGGCATTAAGTTACGAGGACTGAAGCCTTGTGTGTATCAACTAGGATGAAAAATGTTGATGGTACCAAGAAAAGACCTTCACGCCACGTGGGCAACCAGGAAAAAGAAGTGAAAGTTCTGCTGTCAGGGGCTAATACCGCAAATAGGTTAATAAAAGAAGTCAGAACTGCTTTGTGCAACTGCTATTTTTCTTCAAATCTTTCCTCAGGAAAGACGATGGCCTTAAAATTAAACCTCTAGTAAAAACACATAACCTGCATCGAAGCAGGAGAAAACATTAGACAAACCCAACTGAATGACTCTATAAAACAACCAGCTCCAATGTTTCGAAACGTCAAGGTCGTGAAAGGCAAAGCAGAGCTGAAGAGCCCCTCCCCACCACAGGGAGCTGAAGAGAAAGGGCAGGTAGGCCCAAGATGTGCTACCGGGTCAGGGGAAGGGCAGAAAGGACAAGATGGGGACTCAGGCAAGTTTTAGTACAGATTGTATGTACAAAAATAATTTTGTTATTGATAAAATGTCCTAATTTTGATACTTACATCATAGGTATGTAAAAAAAATACATGCTTTAGTGCAGGGGTGGCAAACACGCGGCTCCCGGCCAAAATGAATGCGGCTCTTTGCCTCTTATCATTATTTTGTATACTGTGGCTCTTTGCCAAGTTTGGATTTTGTTATGCTGCTTCTGAGGAGGGACCTCTGAGGAGAGATCTCTGAGCGCG
>CAUYPK010017502.1:0-81319 GCA_963574355.1 Loris lydekkerianus
GACTGAGCATGTTATATTATGTGTTTAATATATTATTGTTAAAATTATATGCTTTTGTGTGAGTGTTTGTCTGTTTTGGCAGGTCACTGCGTGGTGTGGCTCTCTGACACTCACAGTTTAAAATTTTGGCTCTTTGTGTTCGCCACCCCTGCTGTAATGCCATTACTAGGTATCTACCCAGAAGAACAAAAAGCATTTTACCACAAAGACATATGCACTAGAATGTTTATTGCAGCTCAATTCATCATTCGCCAAGTCATGGAAGCAACCTAAGTGCCCATCAACCCATGAATGGACCAACAAACTGTGGTATATGTATACCATGGAATATTATTCAGCCATTAAAAAGATGGAGACTTTACATCTTTTATGTTTACCTGGATGGAGCTGAAATACATTCTTCTTAGTAAAGTATCGTAAGAATGGAAAAAATAAATATCCAATGTATTCCATACTAATATGAAATCAATATACAAATAATTACATGTTCCTAAGAATAATAAAACACTATTATAGTCCAGGTCAGGAGTAGAGGGAAGCAGGAGGGGGGAGGACATAGGGCAAAAAAAGGGAGGGCATGAGGCAGGATCTCACCTAATGTGCACATTGTTAGGGTGTATAACACACCCCTGGGTGAGGGGCTCTTCTACAAATGTAACTTTATCCCTGAAGTGTGAACAATGTAACCTAAATATTGTATCTTCATATTAATTTGAATAAAGTTTAGAAAAGAATAAATACAAAAATACTTATCGTTGTGCTACCATTGCCTACAGTACTCAGTACAGTATCATGCTGTAAGGTTTGTAGCCTAGGAGCAGTGGGCTGTACCATATAGCCAAGGTATGTGGTAGAACATACTAGCTACATATGTGTAAGTGCCCTTTGGTGCTGGGAGAATTGGTTACCTACATGCAGAAGACTGAAACTCTACAATGTAACTCTACAATGAACTGCCTAGACAGAGCACAGGGGCTCACACCTCTGGGTAGCTTAGGCAGGAGGATCACTTGAATTCAGGAGTTCGAAACCAGCCTAAGCAAGAGCCAGACTCATTTCTACAAAAAGATAGAAAAATTAACCAGGTGTTGTGGCTGGTGCCTATAGTCCCAGCTACCTGGGAAGCTGAAGCAGGAAGATCACTTGAGCTCAGCAGAGTAAGGATGTAATGAATTATGATGATGTCATAGCACTCTAGCTAGGGCAATAGAGTGAGACTGTATCCAAAAAAAGGAAATGAGGCTCAGTGCCTGCAGCACAGTGGTTACGGCACCAGCCACATACACCGAGGGTGGCGGGTTCAAACCTGGCCTGGGCCACCTAAACTGCAACAAAAAAATAGCCAGGTGTTGTGGTAGGTGCCTATAGTCTCAGCTACCTGGGAGGCTGAGGCAAGAAAATCACTTAAGCCGAAGAGTTTGAGATTGCTGTGAGCTGTAACGCCACGGCACTCTATTGAGGGTGACATAATGAGACTCTGCCTCAAAAAAAAAAAAAAAAAAAAAAAAGAAAAGAAAAGAAAAGGGAAAGAGATAAGGTCTTGCACTGTTGCCCAGGCTGAGTCTAGTGGCACAATCATTTCTCACTGAAGCCTCAAACTCCTAGATTCAAGCAATCCTGCTGCTTCAGGCTTCCAAGTAGTTAGGACTGCAGGGACACACAACTCTGCCCAGTTAAAATTTTAATTTTTTGAGGGAGATGGGGACCTGCAATGTTAGCTGTTACACAGGCTGGTCTTGAATTCTTGGCTTCTAGTGATCCTCCCACCTCAGCCTCCCAAACTGCTGTGATTATAGGCATGAGCCATCACCCTAGGCCTATATTATTTTATTTCTTTGTTTCGAAAAATCCAAACCAGGCTGGGGGTGGTGGCTCACACCTATAATCCTAGCACTCTGGAAGGCCAAGGTGGGTGGACTGCTTGAGCTCAGGAGTTTGAGACCAGCCTGAGCAAGAATGAGACCCCATTGCTACTAAAACAGATTGAAAAAGTAAGGCAAGAAAATCTTGAGGCCAAGAATTTGGGGCTGTGAGCTATGATGACACTACAGCACTCCACCCAGGGCAAGAGTGAGACTCTGTCTCCAAAAAAAAAAAAAAAGAAAAAGAGAAATCCAAAGCAAATCTAAGAAAATAACTCATCTGTCTTGAGTGGTAATGAGATAGGTGTTTGTAAGATGCTTTCAAAGGATTCAGCTCAGGCCTAATGCTGACAAAGCAAGCAGCTTCACATGAAAAAGTGGATGGAACTGTGATTGAGGGCAGCTCAGAGCCTTTCTCAGTCACTGTGGAAAGGCACTTAGTGCTTCTGCTCCTGCTTCTTCCTGTGAAGCAGGGATTATTGCAATGCCTAACTTACAGGACTGCTGTGCAGATGCCTGAATGTGTGTGGAAGTCTCTGAATGGTGCCTGGACAAATGAAGCACCTCGGGTATATGTCAGAGCTTGTATCACACAGTACAGCATCTAGCAATGTGGATAACCTGACAGGAAGGTACCCTGGCTGTGGGAAATTCATTTAGTGAGCTGGGCTCGTGCACTTCTCTGCATGTGAAAAGGAAGACACAACAAATAAGATTTTGGATCAAGCAGAAGTCTGTGCAGAATAAGACATCCAAAGAATTAAAGATGGTTGCACCGAACTATTGGCTATAACAAAAAATTACCAACTGGAAGTTTAAATAATCCATGTAAAGAAAAAGTAAAAAGGAGTAAAAATAAAGCTATAGGGGCTGGGTACAAGTGGCTCACACATATAATCCCAGTACTCTGGGAGGTTGAGGCAAGAAAATTGCCTGAGCTCAGGAGTTCAACATCAGCCTAAGCAAAAGCAAGACCCCTGTCACTACTAAAAATAGAAAATTTAGCTAAGTGTAGGGGTGGCACCTGTAGTCCCAGCTGCTCAGGAGGCTGAGGCAAGAGGATTTGCTTGAGCCCATGAGTTTGAGGTTGTGTGCTATGATGCCAAGGCACTATACCCAGGCTGACAAAGTAAGACTCTACCTCTATTTTTTTCTTTTCTTTTTTTTTCAAACACAGTCTCACTTTCTTGCCCCTGGTCAAGTGCTGTGGCATCATAGCTCACAGCAACCCCAGATTCTTGGGTGGCAGCTACAACACCCACCTACTTTTTAGAGATGGGATCTTGCTCTTGGTCTCGAACTCCTTAGCTCAAGCAATCAACCCGCCTTGGCCTCCCAGAGTGCTGGGATTATAGGCATGAGTCACTGTGCCAAGACTTTGTCTCTTACAAAAAAAAAAAAAAAAGGAAAAAACTATGCGTTTAAGGAAAAAAGACACCATGGCAACAACTGTGGATTCTTTAATATAAACAAGGTACTACCATTAAATTTATCAGGTATAATAACATGGGAATTACTTTTTTAATAACAGCCTCATCAGTTAGGTTAGAGGTGCATCTTTAGGTATTTATAGGAGCAAAATATCCAATAATTTCTAAAATTTGCTGTACAACATTCCAGGTAAAGAAAAAAATAAGGCCTGGAAAACACATGAGGCAAGATTAACAAAAACGTTAAATGATGAAGCTGGATGATAGATGGTGGATGTTGAATTTATATTACACTCTCTGATTTTGCCTATGTTTGACAATTTCTGTAAGGAAAGTAAATTTTCAAAGTTGCATTCTGTAAGATAAAATTGACAATAGGTCAGAGGCCTGTTCTGTTCAAACATAAGCCCTTCAAGGCTTTTGATTAAGCAAAGAAATACCAAGTAAACACCTGGATGTAGATGCTCCGTTGAAACTCACCCGCCCAGAAGCCAAAAGCATAACTGCAGAGCCTGACAGCGCTCCCAGGCCTGGCCACCCCGCAACCCGGCAACCCGGCAACCCGGCGACCGTGGGGCTTTACCTGCAGTGCTCCTTGAAGCGACATTTCCCCTCCAGGAAAAACGGGCAGGGCTTCAGGGACTTGTGCGTGGGATAGAGGTACAGCACCCGCACTCCAGCGGAGCCGTCGGCCGCCTCCTCGGCCCCCACGACCATGGCGCTGTGGTACTCTAGGGTGCCCCACGAGCTGTAGTAGGGCGCGTTCACCTTCGTCCCGCTCAACCCTTCCTCGTTGTCATTGTCGTCGTCGTTGCTATCCTCTGCCTCTTCCTCCTCCTGCCCACCTGTGGAGGGCTCTCGTCCTGTCTCCGTTTTAGTAACCGTCTCCAGTTCTCCCCCAGGGGCTGCTGACCCCTCCACCACCTCAGCAACGGCCTTCTGGAAAGGCAGGTAGTCGGCATCGTCCCGGGCCGGGTGCTGTCCATCCAGGGCGGCCAGCAGCTTGCTCTTCCGGATAGACACCAGGCTTGCCTCAGTGAGCTCGATCAGCTCTTTCAGATCCCCCTGCAGCTGGCGTAGGTCCGCCTGCTCGGATGGGTCCAGGCCAGCGCCGAGGGCCAGCTCCACCTGCTGCAGCTGTGCATGGTAGGTCTGCAGTGCCGTCTCCAGGTTCTCCTCGTCCATTCTGTGAGAGGGACGCTGGTTTCCCCGGGATGGCAGGGGTGGGTTCGCGGGTCCCTGGGTCCTGGGAGAGAAGCTGCGCGACCCGAGCTACGAGGAAAAGAAGCTACGTAAGCCCCGATCGGCCGCCTTATTCGAGCGGAGCGTGTCACCAAGCTCTCCCAACAGCCTGCGCGAACGAGAGCAGAACACAGAGAGAGCAACTCCCCGGGGAAAGGCCAGGCCCGGTCTCGTGCGCGGCCCGCCAGCCCGGCTCCGCCCCAAGCCGCCCGGCCCTGCGCGACCTGCCCCAGAGCCTTCTGCTCGCGCCCGCCCAGCCCGCCGGCCCTCAGCTCCCTCAGACGAGCGGACGCCCCGAGGACGGCGCCGCCCAGCCCCTCCTAGACCAGGCCTCACCCCGCCGGCCCCGACCCGCACACCGCGGCCCGCCTTTCCCGCGACGGGTTCCGACTCCGCGCGGCCACCCAGCCGCCGCCATAGAGAGCCCGCCGGCCTCACCGGCTAGAGAGGCCTGGCGCCCCCTTCCGCCCTCTCGGCCGGCCAGCGCTTCCTCCGTCGCCGCCGCTGCCGGAAGTGCCCGGCGCTGGGGCCGCTGGGGCGCGGCGCGCAGGGGCCGCCGGGACGTCGCTCCGCCTCCGCTGCTGTGTCCAGCCAGCGTCCCGTCAGGCGCCGCGCGGGGTCAGCGGGAGTCGGTGCCGCGGCGGCTGCGAGGCGCGGCCGGAGCAGGTAGGCCGGAGGCTGTGTGGCGGGGCAGGCCCGAGCGGCGCCCAGGACTCGGGGAAGCGCAGGGGTCTGTTTGGGAGCCCTAGTGCTGGATCCTGGCCCGCCCCGCCGGCCGCCACACGCCACCTCCGGTTCGCTCCGGGAGCGGCAGGCCCGCGGCAAACCTGCTCTGTATCTGCCCCCTGATGCCCCTGCCCCTGGGGAGAGACGGGGTGACGGGGCCGCCCGAACGCCCGCAAAGGCTGCTGACTGCTTCGAGGCTGAGCGCGCCCCGGGTCCGCACGCGGAGGGCGGGCAGGCGGGCAGGGCCGCGCTCACTGCAAGCCCCTGGCCGGCGACCTCCGGGGGCGGTGTGCTGTGGCGTTGTCTTTAGAGGAGGGACCAGAACGGATTTAGGTTGGGAAAGATCAGAGTCGCTGCTGTGAGCAGAACGACTTGGAGTGGCTGTCTGGGAGCAGTTACGGAGAATTCTCACAGTGTGGACGTGGAGCAGGACAAGGAGTAGGAAAGGCCCCCAGGGCAGCTACTGTGCAGTATGGTGGGAGGTGGGGTGCGTGCGGCTGCGCCATGACCATGCTGTCTCAGGTGCCCAGGGCAAGATGTACACGCTGCTGTCGGGCTTGTACAAGTACATGTTTCAGAAGGACGAGTACTGCATCCTGATCTTGGGCCTGGACAATGCAGGGAAGACGGTAGGTGCCTGTCCCCTGCGGGTGCCCTCCCCACGTGGTCCACCTTTGTATTTTATACCATTGTTGCCTGTTCACTGCCCAGACAGAATTTAACTCTTCCTGAGACCATAGTGGAACAGTTTTGTTTTCCTTTTTTGTTTCTTTTTTTTTTTTTTTTTTTTTTTTTTTCTTTTTAAGGAATAGGCCTGAGAAGGGTTTTGGGGGAAACAGACTGGGAAAACTGCCCCAGCCCCTGTCTTATGCATCTTTCTCACTCTCTCTTCAGACATTCCTGGAACAGTCAAAAACCCGCTTTAACAAGAACTACAAAGGGATGAGCCTATCCAAAATCACCACCACCGTGGGTCTAAACAGTAAGGGGGTACTTTAAAATTATGGGTTTGGGGCCCTGAGGATGTCATGATGTTCACAACCCAGCTGCCAGTGGCGCCAGGCCTCTAACCATGCCACCTCAGAGCAGCACTGGATTGGTTGGCTCCATTCTCTAGGGCAGTGGTTCTCAACCTGTGGGTCGCAACCCACAGGAACTGTATTAAAGGGTGGCGGCATTAGGGTTGAGAACCACTGCTCTAGGGGAGCTGGGACTTGGTGTGTCGAGGACTAAAAACCGTACATTTTCCCTTTACTCTTTCCAGTCGGCACAGTGGATGTGGGAAAGGCTCGCCTCATGTTCTGGGATTTAGGGGGGCAGGAAGAGCTGCAGTCTTTGTGGGATAAGGTAAGCTGGGCCCCAGGTATGTTCCTTGGGGGGCACCACCTACATCCCTTATCACTGGTGCCTTTTCTTTCCAGGTGGTGCCCCTTGGCTCCTTCCTCCTCAACAGCTTCAATTACCCATTTGTTCCTGAGGTTCTCCCCAGTCCTATCCCAGGTTTCTGAATCACTCACTGTTTTGTCTTGGCCAGACTCACAGTTAAAGTTGCCCCAAAAGTGACAGCAGGGGAGTTTACTATGAGGGAGTACCCCAAACCATCCCAAGATGGGAGTGGTTGGGATTCTAAGGAAAGAATTGCTGAATGCCGGAACGATCTGGTCAGAGCATTTATTGAAGGAACTCATTTAGAGACTGCTGCAGCACACCCTTGGTGGACAGTCAGAGGAAGGACATTTTACCTGGCTGCAGCAAGGGGCTCGGGGTGGCATGAGGGCTTCAGGGATGTGGTTCAGGGCTGGGGCTAGTTTCTTTCAACGTTTTGGATGATAAGCTAAGCACTTTTTTTTTTTTTTCTGAGACAGAGTCTAACTGTGTTGCCCTCGGTAGAGTACTGTGGCGTCACAGCTCAACAGCAACCTCAAACTCTTGAGCTTAAGTAATTCTCTTGCCTCAGCCTCCCAAGTAGCTGGGACTACAGGCACCCGCCACAACTCTTGGCTATTTTTTGTTGCAGCTTTCATTGTTGGTTAGCTGGCCCTGGCTAGGTTTGAACCCACCACCTTCGGTGTATGTGACTGGCACCGTGACCACTGTGCTAAGGGCACCGACGCAAGCTAAACACTTTTATAAGTGCCTGGGAATGTATAAATCTTGGGCTCAGGTTTGAGCCTGCAGAAGAAAACTTAGCTGGTCATGTCATGTAGCAGTCAGGGGACTCTGTTTTTCACTCAGGCAAAGAGAAATAGTGTGGGGACTTTGAAGACCCTCCATTCCCCTGGACGTGAGAACACACTTTCTTCCTTTCAGCTTAGCAGTCACCATAGGCTGCAGATGGAAGTGGCAGAGATCAGATGTGGGGAAGGCACAAAGCCTACATCCTTTCTCATTTTTAGTGTAACACCCATTCTTCCACGATAAGGTTTTCTGCCTCATGGGGAGGATATTCTTAGAGCTTGACAGCAACTGTCTCCTTGCTGATTAAGGTTTTGGGTGTTTCTGAGATCCCATGTTGATTCCCCTTTCCCCACACACCCCAGGCTGGAGTTTGTCACCATCTCTGCTCATCCAGGCGCTGAGCAGGGCAGGCCTGCCAGATCTGGTGCAGCCCAGTGCTGGGAACACAGACACCTTGGCTGCCCTGACACTAGTTGCTGTGTTTAGAACTGAGTGCCCAGGTCTTGATTTATGTTTTGGTCTCAGTTACCTTTTCCTGGGTCCCTTAAGTGTCCCCTCTTGCCCGGATTTATAGCCAATAAGGCTGCTCTTTTCTGTGGCCAAAAGGTTTTTTACAGCTCCTCTGTGGCCACTTGAGTCCACTAGGACAAGCCAGGTCAGGGGGCCTGCTTGTTCAAATGGCAAATGCATGTGGGTCATGACAGACGTTCTTGTCATAGGCCAGGGTCTCAGGAACAGACACTGAGACAAAGGGTATGGACTGTGTCCTGGAGATGGGTGCTAGGAAGGTAGTGGGTCAGGGCAGAAAAGAGGCCATTTGGGCAGCTGAGTTGGGGCTCTGGATGGCTGAGGGAGGTTGCTATTCCCACTTCTTGTTCTTGGACATTGATCCTTGTATGGAGCCCAGTGTCACAGGGATGTCTCTAGCTAGGGGAGTTGCCTTGTTCTGGGGCCTAAACCTCAGCAGTGCTATTCCATGGGGACACAACGACTGGCCTAGCCCTGGGCAGCATCCAGGTATATGGGGCACATGCTAGAACGTCAGCCCCTAGGGGGCCTTTGCTGTGACTTAGGTGTCATGTGGACCTGCATGTTGGCACCTTATGCTTGGGGAGCTCCCACTGCTGCTGGGGAGACAGACCCAAGGTACTCTGATCTCAAAGGATAGCGCCCTACTGGCTACAGCCATACTGCTGTTCTCAGGCCAGGCGCTTGGCAGTGGCTTTTCAGCCTTGGTGAGTAGGCCAGCCCTGGTTGCTTCCTTTCCAGTGGACACACTGGTGGGCCCCATGTCTACTCTTTACTTCTGGAGCTGGTTATCTCTGTGTCAGACTTGTTTCCTGGCTGGAGAAGTGCCTGTGGGGGATGCACCCGGTTTCCTTCCCCATCTGGGGGTATAGGTGCAAGAGATTGTCTCATTTAGGGCTGGGTACCAGGCAGTACGCCCCAAGGTTCTGGAGAGCTGGCAGGCTGCACATCTGAGGGGATATGTGTCACTGCACAGTAACTGCTAGTTCATCCTACCCAGTCACAGTCACATTCAGGTCTCTGGGTGCTCATATCAGGGTGGGAGATCTGGCCTAGCCCTGAGAAGTGACTAGCACATGCTGTTGTCTACTCTACATGGACACAGGTGGTTTCCCCTGTTCTTTTCTGGTTGGGACAGAAACTCACTGGCTCAGGTCTCATGCCCAAGGTCATGTGGGTCTGTTCACTGGGCACCACTGTAGTGACTCCATTGCTGTGAATGAGCCCAGGACCCAGTCCAGCCCTCAGGGTTGAGCTGGGCAGTGCTGGCCCCATCCAGACAGAGAGAGCTTGTCACTCAGGCAGCACTGGCCCTGCCCCTCAGTGGCACCTGTCGGGCTTGCTCCCTGTGCAGCTGCACTCGCTCGTCTATCCCCAGATGCCTGCATGAGGCCTGACCAGCACACTTACCCTGTGGGGACCAGACTGTGGTCTAGGATCCTCCAGCTCCAACCCCAAAGGGCACAAGGTTCTCAGGAGAATCCCCTAGAAGGGGGTAGAGAGAAGCTGATAACTCCTGCCAGGGTAGCATACCTTTTCCCAGAGCTCTAGGGATACCTGCACCCTTGGCCCTCCATCCTTAGAATGCATTTGCTTGGGGGCTGCCCCTGTTCTATGAGTCCTTGCTGCCCTGTACCTTCCTCATCCTCTCCTGGGCCCCTCAGAGCAGCTATGCCTTGGGGCCTGGCCATACTGGCCCCAGGCAGGGTGGCAGCAGCAGCCCCAGCTCCTACTGCTTCCTCCTAGTACTATGCAGAGTGCCACGGTGTCATCTACGTCATTGACTCCACTGATGAGGAGAGGTTAGCGGAATCCAAGCAAGCATTTGGTGAGTGGCCTGGCTGCTTCCAGGAGGGAGGGAGGTCTTGGGCCGTGTGAGCAGTTGGGAGGGGTTAGGGGAAGGGGTCAGGTCCCCCCATGGCCTTGGAGGGGGTCAGGCCCAGCTCTTGCTGACAGCATATTGCCCTGGTGTGCAGGGGGGTGGGCACGTGGGATACTGGGAGTAAGGTGCTATCTCTGCCTCCTCCCCAGAGAAGGTGGTGACAAGTGAGGCCCTGTGCGGTGTCCCTGTTCTGGTGCTGGCCAACAAGCAGGATGTGGAGGTGAGCCCCAACTACTCACTGCAGGACTCACCTACCTCAGCCCAGACCAAGGTCTCCCCTGTGCACAGAGGTCTCCAGGTGATTGTGAGCAGAAACCTCATCACAGCTTCCTAGCTGGGCCTCACACATGTTGTGAAGGCCACTGGGACCTGCCCCCACCACCACCCAGGCCATGGACCTCAGTGTACTACCTTAAAGCACCACTCCTGTGATGCCTGTTTCCTAAGTGGCCCCTGTGGTGGAGCCATGTGTGACTTGGGGATCAAGCTCCAGGTCCCACGGCCATTGTGGCCACCATGTGGGAAACCCTGGCCAAGTTCTGCCTCAGTCATTTCCTCTCCTGCCCTGGGCCTGCCTCTCATAGTCTAACCTCCCCAGACTTGCCTGTCTATCCCTGACATCAAGACGGCCTTCAGTGACTGCACTGGCAAGATCGGCCGGCGGGACTGCCTGACCCAGGCCTGTTCTGCCCTTACAGGGTAAGTAGTCTTTACCCCTGGGGGGACTGGGGCCAAGGGCACCCTCTCACGTGCTTTGTCTCCACAGCAAGGGGGTACGCGAGGGCATCGAGTGGATGGTGAAGTGTGTCATCCGGAATGTCCACCGGCCACCACGGCAGAGGGACATCACATAGGCGCACTGGCCTGCTGTCGGGCAGCTCGTCTGCATGTGCTGGAGGAGGGGGCTTCCTGCTGGCCCCTGTGCCACTGGCCCCAGGGTTGGGTTTGTTTTGCTTTGTGATTCTTTGTGTTCCTGTAAGACATACTTCCTCTTGAGTCTGGAGCAGTAGAGGCATCCAGGGCTTCTGGGGGTGGGGGGAGAGTGAGGTGGTGGTGCTGGGGGGCTCTTGGGAGCCCCCAGGCTGCTCTATTCAGCCCACCTGTGGAGGTGTCCATTGCTCACTGGGCTCTGTCCCTCTGCCCCTAGAGGTGGTCTGCCCTTAAGGAGCCAGCTGGGCCCGAGGTTCTAACCCAGCCTCAAAAGGGCTGAGACTGCCTGTGAAGACAGCCACCCCACACTGGCCCTACATAGCCTCATTGTGACCCCCTAGAGAGGGGATGGTTTGGGGGGAAGGCTGGTATTGGTGTTTCATGTGCCCTGGGCAGGTTGTCTATTGTTTGTGGGGCACAGAGCCCTCCCGTGGCCAAGTGCCTATGGCCAGCTAAGGCAGCACCCTGGGTCCCTCTAGGCCAAGTCCTCAAAGCAGGTGGTTGGGTCTCCTTGGGAACTGTGAAGATGCCTAACCATCCCCACCCCGAGCCCACTGTGGTGGGGACAAGGATCCTCAAGAGTTGCCCCACTCAGCACAGCCCCCTGCCCCTGATGCAGGAGGGCCTCCTGAGACAGTATGGGAGTGGGCTGGCAGGGAGTTTGTGTGCAGAACTGTCCGGCTGGCTCCCATCTATCCCTTCCTCTGGGCCCCCAAGGGGGAGGTGAGCATCTCGGCAGCCATGGCCTGCAGGGCACACCCTTCTCGTAGACTTGGGAAGTGCCCAGGCCCAGGTGGGTGGGGGTGGCACCTCTTGCTGTGACTCATGATGGGTGTAGGGGGTCTGCACTAGGCCCCAGTTGCTCTGAGTAGGTCTGGAGTGGAAGGAAAAGGCCTCACTTCTGGGAAGCACAGGAGGTCAAGGGGGAAGCCTTTGGCTGGTCCCCTCTTGGGAAATTCAAGTGGGAGGCTCTAGGGGGAGTGGGTGAGCCCCTTGAGCTCAGGCACTGCGCTGGCTGTCCTCTGCACTGTCCCAGCCTCTAGAAAGTAAACTGGGGATGTCCCCCCTCCGTGTGCCACAACCAGTAGGAGGGCCCACCAGCACCAACCTCTTGCAATGGCCCTTGTTTGGGGTGACGTGGGGCATGCTTATGGCCGGAAAACTGGGGCCTGGGGCAAGACCTACCAGAGTGTTCCCTGGTATAGCCCCATATGATGGGTACAACCAATATTACAAATGGCTTTATAAAAATAAACTTTTAATAAGTTCCCCTTTAAAAAAAGTTTTCTGGGGCTTGGCGCCTGTGGCTCAAGTGGCTAAGGTGCCAGCCACATACACCTGAGCTAGAGGGTTTGAATCCAGCCCAGGCCCACCAAACAACAATGACGGCTGCAACCAAAAAATAGCTGGGCGGGCGTTATGGTGGGCGCCTGTAGTCCCAGCTACTTGGGAGGTGGAGGCAGGAGAATCACTTGAGCCTAAGAGTTGGAGGTTGCTGTGAGCTGTGATGCTACGGCACTCTACGCAGGGTGACAGCTTGAGACTGTCTCAAAAATAAAATAAAAATAAAGCTTTCTGGGAGTGTGGGGAGGAAACGTGTGCAGATACTGTGTTCCAGCCCTGGCATTCACTCCATGTGCATGTAGCAACTGTGCTACCAGTGCCCCATGGAGTGCTGTGAGTTGACACTGCAGTCGCTGCAGCCTCTTGAAGGAGACATCCTAGAAGACCACACAGTAGATGAGTGCACGCTCACACTCGGGCCCTGCAAAAGGGTCGGAGCAAATCAGGGGCGTTGGTCACTCAAGTGCTTTGCTTTCTGGGCTCTGGGGAGTTCACAGAATGAAAGGGAAACCCTGTGTGCTAAGCAGGTGAGCGCATTGGAGCTATGTGGGGGTGGGGGTGGTGCTGGTGTGGTATGGGGGAAAAAGAATACTGTAAGCTAGCAGGGAGCTGCAGGATATCTGGCTGGGGCAGTGACTCCAGGCCAGAATGGGCAGTGAGACTAGACCTAACGCTGACAGTGTTACTTAGTCTCCTCTGTCTACACACTCCAACTGTATGCTCTATAGACCTCAGTTTCTCAATGTTGAAGTAGTCACCTTCCTCTGAGGTGGCTGGGAAGACTGGGAGAACATGTTAAATGTCTAGCCTATATCCTAACCTTCGGCCACCCCTGAGGGGGGCTGGGCTCTTGTCTGAGGGATGGAAGGGGCACAAGCTGACCTGGCCAACCCTCTCTGTCCCTGGGCTCACCTGGCTGTGCCCACTCCCCAGGGCCAGCTGAGCAAGAAGCCAATGCAGTTGCCTGGAGGAGCTGGACACAGAGGACCGGACCTAGGGCTGTGCAGTTGCAGTGGGGCTGGCACAGCTCTGAGCTGGAGCTGCTGGCTGAGGTGCCTGGGGGCTGCAGCTGGCACTCTGTGTTCTGGCCTGGGGTGCCTAACAGGGGCAAGGGAGATGAGGGCAGGGTTAGGGGAGTCTGTGGTATCCTTGCTCAAGGTTCCCCCTCACACACATACCTTTTCCAGGCTCTCCTAGGGAGGAGACCCCAGTACCAAAACCAAGTGATTGCACTGGTGCTGGGTGAAAATGGTGTGTGCTGCAGGCAGAAGCCAGCATGTGCGGAAAAAGCCAGGGCAGCAGCGGCAGGTGCAGTTGTGGGTGGCATGGCCTGACTGTGCCGCCTCCTTGTGCTCCCCACAGAGAACACTGCAGTAGTGGCAGCGCTCCAGGTAGTTCCAGAACTGCATGTAGTGGGGCAGGGGACATGCGTCACACATGGGGCTGTCCCTGTGGCACAGCTCCTGCACGAAGGTGCCTTTGGGACACTTAGTGTATGTCAGCCACTCTTACGTCACCGTGCTGCCATGGGTAGGTGGGCGTATCCACAGCCCCTGCGCATAGCCAGAGCCAGCAGCAGGGAAGGCAGTGACAGGCCCAGTCAGAGAGACACTCATGTTCTTGGCTGGAGCAAGGAGAGCATGGCTCAGCATGGACTTTGAGACATGGCCCAGTCCACCCAACACACCACCTATCCCCAGCTCCCAGCCTGCTGGGAGCGGTCCCCAAGCGCTCCCCAGTTCCCTAGGTTAGCTAGGTCCTACCCTCTACCTGTCTCTTCTCCATGTGCTTTAGCTCCAGTTGCCTGGCAACGTATGTGGGTGGCAGGCCAGCCTCACCACACCCCTCCCCAGCCTGTTGTCACTTCTACCAGGAGCAAGCTCTGTGAGGAGCCCCAGGGCCAGTTCCTGACACAACAACCAGGGCATGGCAGCCCAGGATAGAAGTTGGGGGACCCTGGGTTCCCCTTCAGTTGTGAGGGCCCAGCAGAGCTCAGTTCTCCTGGGGTGGAGGGCACTAGGACAACACCCCATCCTGGCACATGTCCTCAAATCCTACCACCAGACTCAAGCATACACTGTCCTGGACGCTGCCACAACTTTATTAGATAGCCCTGTCCTCTTAATTAAAAGTCAGCACATGTTCACATGGGCTCCCCTCCTGCCTGATTGGGGGCTCAGCTGAGATGCCCCTGGGAAACCACTCATAAACTAAATGCTGGAGAAACCCCTTCCCTTCCCAAAGCCAGGGCTCTGTAGAGGCCCAGACCCTACACCAGCTTTGGGGAAGAACCCTGGTTCCTGCCCCTCTGTAGCCTGTACTGGGCCTGGCAGGCAGGCAGGCACCAGTCCTTGTTGGGTAGGCTCAGCCCACACCAGAGCTGGATGAGCAAGTGTTAAAGCACGACGGTGGGGGTGACCCAAGGATCTCCTTGAGGGCTCACTGGGGCTCTAGCCAGAAGATCTGTGTGAGGCTTTGCTTCCTGGAGGTGGCGTGACACGCTGGGCACATCCTAGAGATCTGTGGAGACACCTAGGCTGCTGGACATGCCTGCCAAGCACCACCAGCAGGCTGAAGGCCATCCCAAGCCCACCCCCTAGGGTGACGCCCATCAGGGGCTCCTGGGGGGCCAGATGCCAACCTGGAGGTGCCACTGCCAGCAGGCCTGGCAGCAGTGGAAGTCACAGGAAGGGCACTGGAAGAGTACCGCATTCTCAGCCCCACAGCCCCGACACAGGAAGCTTGCTGCAAATGGCCTACAGTGAGCACCTGCAGCTTGCTACTGGAGGTTGCCCCTCCCACAAGGCTCACCCAGCGCAGACTGCCTGTCGGGTGCACCAGGCCCTGCTGCACCATTGAGCCCTAAGTCCCCGGCAGGCTTCTGTCTGAGAAAGGATAAAATCTTGCTCTGGGCTTTCCCGGTTTTCTCCGACTGTGAGGGTCCTACAGAGAGAAGTAAGTCCAGGGGGTGCCTGGTGCTTCCCTGCCACCTAATCCCCAGGGCTGCGTGGCATGGGTGTGCCAGAAGCACATAGGCATACCCCTACTTGGCTGTGGTGGCCGGCAGACAAACTCAGGAGGCACAGCAGGGATCTCCCCAGGTCCCAACGATCCTGTGCCTGTGCCTGTGCCTGTGCCTGTGCCTGGGGAGGGCAGGCCAGTCAGGTCTCTGCATGTCTGCAAGAAGTGCGGCTTGTGGTGTGGGCGCACGAACATTCCAAACCCTGTGGGGAGCTCCACTCAGGCCTGGGACAGCACCCAGCCTCGTCCCCTGACCCACACTGCTGTGGGGAGCTCCATTCAGGCCTGGGACAGCACCCCATCTCATCCCCTGACCCACACTGACTGGCTGCCCCAAGGTCACTTGCTCTGCAGCAGGAAGAAGTCTTCGGGCCTTGCAGTGGTCAGTGCAGCCAGCACAGCCAGCACCTTGTTGAGGTCATCGTCCTGTTTGTAAGCTCTCAGTGCTGTCAGGAGCTGGCTACAGCCTGCAGACCCCAGGGCCCTGTGGACATCAGCCAGGTAGGTGCTCACAGCAAGCTGGCCTGGCTTCTCTGTTCTGGGTCCCACTTGTGAACAGCTGCTGGTGTCTCCTGGTGAGATAGGAAGCAGTGTCAGGGTCTAAGGCCCAGAGAGTTCTGCACCCCTCCACCTCCATGCTGCCCAGGACAAGAAGCATAGCCCCCCGTCTTCCCATTCTGGTCTTCAGCTCCAGTGGTGGGTCTGGCTCAAAGGCTGAGGCCAAGCTGAAGTTTGAGCCCCTTTAAGGCCCCAGAGAACACAGGAGCCAGGTACCTATGCAAGGTGGCCTGCTGGTTAGGTGGGGGCCACCCTGGTTCAGGTGCTCTCTGGGATCCAGCTGCCTAGCCGCATCTGTGGACAGGGTCAGCTTAGAATCAGGCTCCCGCCTTCCTGAAAAAACAAAACACAAGAAGCCACACTGAGGCCCTGGGAGGTTCCCCCAGCCACAGCTGGGAGTAGACCAGGCCTCACAGCAGGGCACCTGCATAGGTGAAGCAAGATGAGGCCTTGGGGGCACCTCCTGCCAGGCTGCACACTGAGAGCAGGTGCTCCCTCCTCTGGAGGTGCAGGTTCAACTGGATTTAGAAACAGATGTAGGGAGCAGGAGGGAACAGGTGTCTAGTGGCCCAAGCCCTTGGCATGTGCCAAGTGATGCCTCAGGCACAGGTTTCTCCTGGGAGGTCTGTACTGTTGCTGGTCACAACCCTAGCACCCAGGGTGCCACCATGACTTCTGGGTCTGAGTCTCAGGGTCCTGCCAGGGGCCACCTCACCACTGGGGTCCAGAGCTAACTGTGCCCCCTGCCGTCGGGAAAGGCTGTGCTCAGGCTGGTAGCCGCAGCCACGGCCTGTCAACTGGACACACATTTCTTCAAACTGTTGCTTGTGGTGGGGCCGCACGAACTGGTAGAAGCCTGTCAGGGAGAGGTGTCCAGGGCTGTGGACTGGAGGCTCTGAAGGCCACAGGCTGCCCACCTGATGCTTCTCTCAGGAGCAGGGACAAACCTGGGCCCTGGTATCTGCCTGTTTCTTCCGAGCAGACCCCTCCCCTACAACCTTAGTACTGCCCCTGGGCACAACCTCTGGCCCATTGCACCTTGGAGCAGGCTGTGCTTCTTGGGGTCCTCGGCAAAGAGGGGGTTGATGCAGGCTGCCAGGGCAGCAAAGTCATCAGAGCCCTTGTAGTCTTGCAGGGCCTGGGTGAAGGCTTTGAAACTGGCCTGGCTCAGTACCTCCTTCACGGCTGCCATGAAAAGCCTGGCTCTGCCCATCTGTGCACCAGCTGCTGGCTCCTCCTGTGTTACATAGGCCCAAGGCTGCTGTCAGGCCCAGTCTCGTCTTTTGGTTCCCCCAGCTATGGTGGGCCGTCCCCAGCATGGCTAGGGCTCCCTGGAACAGTGGGCTGTGGGGGCCCGGGGTTGCACTGGACAGCTTAGAAGCTGGAGGGACCCACACGTAACTTCGGTATAAAATGGCCACACTCTGCTCCCCACAGCTTGGAGAGCAGCAAGAGGCACCAGGCACGTGTTTCCCCTCAAACTAGGAGTCCTGGGGGCCTGTCCTCCTGCTCCTCCTTCCAGCCTCCTGCCCCAAAGTAGTACTGCTGATGTGTGGGGAACAGCTCGCAGTGATGCGTTCTCAACATGCAACACCCACCTCTCCTGCACACCCAGGCCGATAGGAAACATAAGGAACAAGGCAGGGAAGGTCCAGGAATCCCCTACTCCTGTCCCCATCTGGGCTCTGGCAGGCCCAGGCCCCACTGCAGCCAGCCCATTTCCTGGACACTGCCTGCTTCTTCCCAGAAGGTGAGAGACATGGACATGGGGCAGGTCAGTGTCCATACTCTAGTGAGAAGTGGGGGCCAGGTCCAGCGCTGCCCACCATAGGCGGGGAGGCTATGGCCAACTGCAGGCCCCAAACCAAACATGCCCAAGGCTAGACCTGATTCAGGCCAGGAAGAGGGCACCTAACACTTGCATAGGGGCTGCAAATGTTGAGTCCCTGGGTCAAGTCAGCCTGGAAACCAGCTCCTGGATATGGCCTCCCTAAGTCTGGGCTGGCCCACACCCCTGCATGGCCAGGAGTCCACAAGCCACTAGCGCCAAGAGAGAAACCCCACAAGTGTGTGAGTGGCCAGCACATACTGCAGGGTGGCTCACATACCAGGCAGCTGGCCAGCCTGACTTTCTTCCTCCCTCCTCTCTGTTCATCTGCAAGCCTCTTCTCACACTGGATGAGCGGGGTGTTGCTGCTGTGTGCCTGCAGAGGATACAGCTGTGGTCCCAACTCTCATGTTCAGGGGCCTAAAAGCCCCTATGATACCCACCTAGTCCACAGGGGATGATGGGGCCCTGGGGTCCCAAGAACCCTGACCAGCAGCCTGGACAGAGGTTCCAGGTAGGAGGTCAGTCATACAGTGAGGCCTCCAGGGAACAGTGCCACAATTCAGCCCCTTTTCCAAGTTATGCCACCTGTCCCCATAAGAGCAGGGTCAGGGACAATTTCATAACTGAGGGGACTGAAAAAAAGGGGACAAGGTGCCTATTGTCAGCACATGGGGCTTACTCCAGGGGCCCACAGAACAGAAAGGGGAGCAGGAAGGGGAATGGCTCCCAGCAGGAAGGCAGGGAGAAAGCTTCAGAGCAAGCCTCAAGTATTATGAGCTTGTGGGCAAAAGCCTCAGGAGAGAACAAACTTGGGGTTCCACCCATAGCTCAAGCCTGGCGAAAGGGTGGTCTGGGGCACAGAAGGTGTCAGGGGTCACCAGACCTTCAGTGGACTAGGCCAAGGTGACCTGCAAGAGAACCACAGCATTGCAGGAGGCACCAGCAGAGACCCCAGGCAGGGCGGGGGGCACCAGCTAAGGGCTACGGTCCTGCCTAGGAACCAGCAGCTGGAGTGAGGAAGGGCAGAGGGCATGGGGCAGAGCCGGGTGGGGTGGAGGGCACACAGGAGAGTCAGGCACTCTGCCCAGAAGGGGATGGACAGGAGTAAGAGTGGAGGTGCCCAAGCCAGACGGGTGGGGCTTGGCCTAGCCTCAGGGAAGGATGGTCTGCGTCCACCTCCAGCCCCATACCTCCTCTGCACCAGGGTGGGCCCTGGCCCCAGGCCCCTGGCCCTGCTGCTCGCTATGCTCCAGGGCAGCTAGCAGCCCCGTGGGTCTCTGCTGGGTGTGGACTGGTTCCTGCTCATACTCCACACATAGGCTGCTCTCGGGGTCCCTGGGAGCTGGTGACCCTGCGGGAGCACCGGTGTGAGCAACTAAGCCCACCGGGGAGGCCAAGCGGGGAAGGCAACCCATTATGCCAGGCGAACTGCTGCCCCTGCTCCTCACCCACCTGAGGGCCTCTGCTTTAGGCTGGGGATGTGCAGGTCCAGACTCTTAGCTTTCTTGGTAGGGAGGCAGGACCCTGGACGTGTGGCCACCCTGACAGCATTCTCTCTCTCACCCAGACTTGGGGCCACAGCCAGAGGGGCTAGAACCCGGGGGGATGGCACTGGCACCTGCAGAATCACAGGGCAGGTGGGGCCCCTGCCTATTTCTAGCTACTCTAGTGATAGCACCCAGCCCCCACCCTGGGTAGGCCATGATGGCCCTGCCAGCTGGGCACTTGGAAGCTCACAGTTTTCTGAGCAACACGGAAGAACTGGGCCACATCTCGGATCACGGGGCCAAAGCTATCATACACTTTGACGTGAGGTCGCACCCAGGAGGGTAGCTGGGCTCTGGTATCAGCATAGGCAAACCTAGAAGGTGGTGTGGCCCATCAGCCCCTTTCCTCTGCCCTATAGCCTACTGAGGCTCAAGGCTCAGCTCACCCAGGGAAGGAAGACCCTAGTCCACAAGAAGAGCCCCCAGGCCCAGAGAGGCTGTTAAGGAAATGGGAGCCACCTTAAGAAGGAGGGCCCATGGGTCCAGAAAGGGACTTGACCCAGCATGGGGAGGGGAGTGTCCAAGTGGACCCCCACCTGCATACCACGCACCTGTGATCACAGAGGAAGACAGCCCCATAATCATGGCGGTGCCGGATCACCCGCCCGATGGCCTGGTTCACAGCCCTGGATGCCTGTTGACGGTACCACTCTTGCCCAGAGAGGAACTATAGGGGCAAAGGGACTCTTGTTGTGGGCCCTGAGTTGTGGGGGTGAATGGGAGCTCTGGAGGGGGACTCTGTCGTGGGCCCTGGGTCACAGAGGGGGATGGGGGCTCTGTGGTGGGCCTGGGTCATAGGGAGGAAATGGGGGCTCTGTGGTAGGCCCCAGGTTACAAAGGGGGGTAGGGGGCCCAGTCGTGGGGCTTCCTCCCCACAACCACCTGGCTCCCTGGTCACTCACCTGGATGCCAGCTTGGCTCTGGCCCTGAATTTCGTCCAGGAACTGCATCTTGAGGACAACCCGGGGGTCCATGCGTGGGGGGTATGGGAGGCCTGTGATGATCACACCACGGCCATTCATGTCTGAGAAGTCCAGTCCCTCGCTGGCCTAGGAGACAGGCCAAGGAGCTGCCTGGGAGCAGTGGCCACCCCTCTTCCCTAGCTGCCGGTACCCAAGCCCAGGGACTTTCCCCAGGTCCATCCACGCCCTGACCCTCACGGCCACACATGCCCAGGCAGCAGGACGAAAGCTCTATCCTAACTTAGGCCCCACTCAGAGCTGTAGTTCCCAGAAAACCATAACCAGCTCTTACTTGCTAAGAACCTCCCCCGAGCTATTGGCCCTTAGCTTCTGAATGGGGTCTCCAGGTCCAGCTGGGGCTAGCCACACCAGGCCTAGGAGTATGGTTCTTTCGCAGTTTATGTGTTGGACATAGGCCCAAGGAGTGGCCCAGGCCTGCCATGCCCTTGGCTCAGCCCCCAGGGCACTAGCAGCCAGGCTGGGGGACAATGGCCACAAAGAGCTCACCTTGCCCCGGCACACCGCCAGAAAGGTGGCCCCACTGGACCCAGGGGAGACCACCTGCTTGTAGTAGGCATCAATGACCTGGAAGGGGAGGCTGGTCAGCCTGAGCTGCAAGCCCCACCCATATCCTTTCTCCTCCTCCAGTGAGACCGACCCTAGATCACATCCACCAAGATGAGATGTTGTCCCAACCAGGAGCATCATGCAGGGTACTAGAAGCTTCTTCATGGCACCCAGAGCCTATTCAGTGTTTCCAAGAAAACATGGAAATCCCAGAGCCAGGGTGGCCTGCAGAGGCCTACTCAGACGGGAGAGGTCAGGGAAGGGAATGGGGCCCTGGGGAACAGCCTGCAGCAGACCTCTGAGAAGCTGCCTTTGCTTCTGGGCTCCACAAAAAGAGGCTTCAGTGCTTCCACCTTCCTGGCCAAGTCCCGGGCCTGGGAGGAGAATGCTCGTTATGGCAGGCAATGGCTGTGGCCCTGCTCCACCCCCAGCCCAGACCCCTCTGACCCCTAGGAGGTACCACAGGGAGACACACCCGCCAGAACGCCAGGCTTTTCTCCATGACAGGGTAGGAAGGGAAGAAAACCAGGAGCCCATGGGGCACCACACGAGCGATGTTGCCTGGAAGCACCATGGTCATGGTCAAGACAGAGCCAGGTATCCACAGAGGCCCCCACTGACTCTGAGGAATGAGGGGACCAGCACAGGGACAGTGGGCAACAAGGGCCTCCTGAGGGACATGCCTTCCATGTGAAGTACTCACCCAGAGTCTTGCCGAGAGAGGATAAGCACTCCTCCGAAAACCTGCACGGAGCCAGGGAGGCCACTGCCATGAGGGTCCCAGGGCTCAACTCCCTCCACCCCATCTCCTCACCCTTGCCAGGACCCCTTACCGTTTGTCAAATGCAGAGCTCAGCTGGGCTCCATCTGGACCTTTGGGGATAACCCCCACCCAGATCTGGTGCTGCTCTATGACGTGGGGGTTCTCCAGGCAGACGGGGAAAGGGCTGAACATGGCCAAAGGGAGTGGATGGTGGGGAGCACTAAAAAGCACCACTATGGCCACAAAGTCCAAACCCCCCAACACCCTGACTCCTGGGGACTCCCAACCCCAAACCCAGTGCACCCCACCCTGCTGGTATCACCAGGACTCAGGCTCTTGAAGGGGCCTGCTCCGTACATCTGCATCTCCAGGGCAAAGGAGGACACCGGGGCCAGTGTGCCACTGGTGAGGATGAGGCTGTGGACACCTTGGCGGACCAGCTCACGCATGCTGTGGCCAGGGCTAAAACACCAGTAACTCAGCACCTTCCCTGCATGGGGGTGAGGGAGCAAGACGTGAGGATGGGACCAAGGGTCTGACCACTGCCCTCCCACCAATTCACTATCACATGAGTGACCCCTGCAGGCCCTGGTGCAGTGTACAGGGTACAGGCGTTGGGATGGGCCTGCTCAGAGCCTACGCAATAGGCCCTTTGTCAGGAGTCCCAGGGGCAAAAGGGAAGCACCAGACCAGTGCTTGGGTCACTTCAAGAGGGAGGTCAGCCAACTGCAACCCTAAACCTCTGTGGGACTGTGCCATGTGGCTTAGGATGTGATCCTACCCCACAGAGCCACACGGGAAGGAAGCGACACTTGACCTCCTGATATTACAAGCATAGGCTACAGAGAGGGTCCCAAGTTCACAAACTCCCTGGGTTGTCATGAGGCCTTGTGTGTCAGCAGCAAACAAGGCTGAGGTTCCAATGGCCCCCCAGTGCCTACAGGTGCCTGGCCGTGACCAAGGACAACACGGAGCAGGAAAGAGGCCCCGGGAAGGGGACTGGCTCCCTGCCTGCTCCCAGTGGTCTACAGAAGCTCCAGAAATTAAAACTACACAAGTAGTACAATGTGAAATGTGACAACAAAGTCACAACTAGCCCATTTCCTGAGCGAGGCAGCACTGCTTCCTGGGTGGGAAAGGCTTTTTTTTTTTTTTTTTGTAGAGACAGAGTCTCACTTTGTCGCCCTCATTAGAGTGCTATGGCATCACAGCTCACAGCAAGCTCCAACTCCTGGGCTTAGGCGATTCTCTTGCCTCAGCCTCCCAAGTAGCTGGGACTATAGGCGCCCACCACAATGCCTGGCTATTTTTTTGTTGCACTTTGGCTGGGGCTGTGTTTGAACCTGCCATCCTCAGTATATGGGGCCAGCGCCCTACTCACTGAGCCACAGGTGCTGGCCGGGAAAGGCCTTTTCCATGTGGACTCGTAACTACCCTGTGGTGGGAGATGACGTAGGGCTGCCAGGTAGTAGGCAACAGCCCACCCGTGAACTGACTTCCTGTAAACACCCCCTAGGGAGTGGTATTTTGGGGAAGCCACCTGACTTCAGAGGTAGAGGGGCCAGGCTGTCCTGCCCCAGCCCCTGGAACACAATGACCTAGGAGGGACACTTCCTACCGGGACAGGCCACCTCCCAGGCCTTCCCTCCCTGGGCCTCCACAGCACATACTCCCCAGCTGCTCCTGCTGGGCCATGCTGTGTCACAAGTCACAGGCTCCAGGGCACCCTAACAGCAGCCTGCAGTGGGACAGCAGAGCCATGCTGGGTGAGCCTGCCCCACTGACTCACACAAGCTGCAGCTGAAGCCCTACTCTGGCCACCATGGGCCAGCACTACACAGCAGGCAGGGTAAGGGCAGGGCAGCTGCAACCTGGAAATCGCAGTGCTCCAGACACAGAGCCCAGGACACATGCAGACACATTACTAAAGGCACCAACACTGACCACTGAGAGGCAGGAGAAATCAACAAGGCATGCAGAGGAGGCAGGACTTGGGGCCATCTGGGTGTGCCCTTCAGACTCAACCCTGAGGCTTGGGGTCTCCCAGCAGCACTGAGCAGAATTTGGAGGGCCCAGTTGGGCACTGGCTGGACCAGGGGATGGGAGCTGAGCCCTGCTGAGCCCTGTCAGTATACAGACCTGTGCTACCACCAGCCAGGTGACTCTGGGCAGGTCCCGGTAACAATGGGCCTTCTCTGAGGTCCCTCTAGCTACAATAATTCTGACTTCTCAAGGAGAAACAAGGCTACCTTGGAGAGGCTAGACATGGAGAAGGGAGCCAGGTCAGGGGAGCAGACGGGGCTGGGGGTGTGGCATGCACGCCCACTGGGTTGGCCAGATGTATCCCATACCTGGCTTCCTGGGGGCAGTGGTGCTCCAGGAGTCTGACCGTGGAGCTGTCCTCTGGCAACCAGTGTCAGGGTGGATGTGCACCTAGAGCAGAGCGTAGACCAGTGTCCTAAGGTCCCACACATGTCATGGAGAAGGCCCTACCTTATAAGATGGGGAATCCACCTTGCCCACTTCCTGGAGGCAGCCCCTACCTTATAGGACTGTAAGGCCCCCAGCCCCATGGCAGAACTGGGGCCAACCCCAGGCATGTCTGCACTGAACACAATCTGAAAGACAGAGAAGGCACGAACCACAGTAAGGGATCTGGGGAGAGATCATGGGGTCCCCCTTGGTATGTCCAGCACATGAGAACACCAGGGCCACCTGCTCTCTTGCCAAGTCACCCCACACATGGCAGGTCAGTATAGCTCCAGGTTGTGGCCCAGGCACTGACCCCGGCAAGTTTTCTGCAAACCTCCTATCACTATGGTGTCCAGATCACCACCCACCAGAAATTCAGGGGCCCCTCTCTCTGCGCCCCATCCCCACCCCCAATTAATCTAGGAATTCAACACATTCCAGTCAAAACCATGGCACGATTCTTAAAGGACACAAACAAGCCAACTCCACAACTGGCCCAGCATAGAAAGCCCGAGATGAGTTAAGAAGGAACAATGAGAAGGAATCTGCTCTGGCTACTGTGTTCTGATGTACAGGAGCTACAGCAACAAGACTGAGGAGCACATAGTGCCAGAAAGGTACATACTCATTATGTGCCCACAGTAATTAGAAATTAAAAACAAACAAAATTAAACCACTACCAGGGAGCAGGGGCTCACGCCTACAGTCCTGGCTACTGAGAAGACTGAGGTAGGACAGCCAGAGTGCAGCAGCTGGAGACCAGCCTGGGCAACACAAGGAATCCAGTCTCAAAAAACAGGTGCCTGAAGGCAGAGTAGGGTAAAGCTGGGCTGCTACGTCTGTGACACAAAACAACTGGCTTATACTGGAAAAACCAAAGTAGATTTCTGTCCCTCACAGATGCCTCCAGAAGGAGCCAAGGCCTTGGCACAAAGCCACATAACTCTACACACAAGACCAGGTTATCACCATGGGCGAGGAGGCTCCAGTCTACAGGACAAACACTGACCATAAGGAAACCTATGTTTATCAAACACAATGTAGAAACAGAAGAGAAAAGTGCAGGGAGTGCATGCATCATGCAGAATTAGTGCCCAGAATCTGCAAAGAATCTACAAGCAAAAGACAGAGACAATTAAGGCACCAGGAGAGGAGCACAGAAAAGGAACTACAAATGGCCAAAACATGTACACAGGGAACACAGAGACCATGTACCCTGCTCTGCTTGGCCGATGGGCCAAGCAAGCAAAGAGCTCTGGGGCTGGACCAGCAGCTCCAGCAGAAACAAATGCATTTGTTGAAAGTTCTAAGAGGTGTGGCTGGAACAGCCACAACCCAGAATCACCCACAGGAGGTGAAGAAAACTACAAACGGCCATAAGGCAGAGTGTGCTACAGCCAACAGCACACAGGAACTAGAGATGCACACAAATTTGTGTGCATGGACACCTGTGTGCTATGTGTGTGCCTGGGCATGTGCCGCACAAAGTTGTAAGCACAGAGAGGCTCCCATAGCCATTTTTCACTGCCAAGACAGTCAAACACAGGGCTTTGCCCTTTACCCAAGCCCCAGCCTATGGGGACAGAAATAACAGAACTGGCTTTATGGAGCTGGGGGCTCCTTCACGGGCTCCTGTGCCTCAACCCCAGGTAGCCCCACTCTGGCACTGTGGGAGTTTAGACAAACCACCAGCTTTCTCACCCTCTCTGTGCTCCCTGCTCACCACCAGCTAAACCTCATTTCCTCACCTTATCTGCAAGGACAGGCCAGTACTGCCCTAGGGGCACTGCCCACACTCAGCCAGCAACCCAGGTCTGAGGGGGCACAGGAGAAGGCCCAGAGATGAGAACCTAACTGCTCAGTAACGTCCTGCAGGCCAGCAGGGCAACCTAGGCCTGGGAGGGGCTGAGTCATCTGCCAGTAGCTGTCTGAACAGCAGCCAAAGGAAATTCCAAACCAATGGGGGGAGGGAGTGTCTTGGCCCCTGAGAGTGTGGAAGCGGCGGAAGCCTTCTTAAGGAAGACCCTGGAGGTCAGAAGGGTCACCAGAGAGGAGAGAGGCGGACCTCCCAGAATGCTCCCAATACAGCACCCCAAGACCCACCTGGTCCAGGAGCCCTGGACAGAGGCGTCTGGCCCTGGGACAGCCAGCAACCCTTGGGGAAGGCTGGGAGGACAGAGCAGTGCTGTCTTCTAGCCCCAGCTCCTTCACACAGGTAGAGACAGAGCTGGCTTGAGGGGAGGTATCCCTGCCCAGGCCTGGCCCTGCCTGGAGCTCTGTCTGCTGAGAAGGCAGTACTGCCTTTCTCAGCCACAGCTCCATGCCCATCAGCAGTGACACACAGCAGCCATACCATGGCCTTAAGCTGGCCACAGACCCAGGGCTCTGGTACTGCCTGCCCCAACACAAGCTCCTCACAAATCCAGGATGATATCTTGAAAGCTGTCGTGGCTGAACAGCTCCTGCCAAACCCTCCATGCCAGGATGTGCACAGGGTGGGAGGGGAGAACCCTGCAAAGGTGGTCTCCTGTGCCTCAGCTTCCCCAGTGACCAGCCAGGACATGAAAATCTGCTTCTGAAAGAGGCACCAGGTTTGGGTGAGACAAGACTGTGCCTAGAACACCCAGAACGAAGTTGCCCTCAACCGCCTGGCTGAGCAGCTTCCCAACACGCATAACTTGGACTCTGAGGGAATGGCTCAGCTGGCCCCAAAAGGACAAGAGGACATCACAGAGGGCGAGGCAGGAAAGTGGCCAGGGAGAAGGGTGATGGCTTTGCATGCCACTTGGCAGCCACCATACAGCATGTTCAGGTTCTTTGCCGGGTTGGGCCTCTCCTGCCTATGGTCAGGATGCCAGCTCCTCTCAGGGGCCCCAAGTCTTTCCAAGTGGCCCAGAAAGGCAGTTGGTGCCACACTGCTCTTTGCATGGGCCCACTGCTGGACCTCTCCACAATCAGTGGGCCCCGCTGGCCTGAGGCAGCTGGCAGGTGTGGGAAGTTCACTGGCCTTCACTGTCCTGGGGATCTTCATCCACTAGCACAACCCTGAGTGGGACCCCATCCTATTACCTCACCCAGAGGCCTAAGTGTGGTTTTAAGACAGGAGGAAAGAAGCCTGAGGGTGTACTGATCTGTGGGGTGGGATCCCGTGCTACCCTGAGTGAGAATTAGTAACTAACACTGCAGAAGAAAGCGCCTGCCTCGCCTCTGCCAGGGAGGTGTTGCCACAGTGGTACAGGCCCTACCTGGATGATGTCCGCCAGCTTCTGCAACCCAGCCGTGTTGGTAAACACTCCGGTGCCTGTGGGGGACAGCAGGGTGCTGGGGTCCTGACCATAGGCAGGGGAGGCCCAACCAGGCCATAATAGCTGAGAGTATTGGGTGGGGTGGACACGACCAGCTTCCCCTTAACCAGGTGTGGAACATGGGCTCTGTTCTTCCTAGCAGTCAGAGGGAAGCCACACAGGGAATGAGGCACCAAGGGAGTCTGTGGGACTTAAACAAGAGGCTCTATGGCCAGACCCATGCTGAACCCACCCCACCTGGTAGGCCTGCACATCCAACCTCCTGTGGGGCTGTTCCGCAGAAGGAGATCCACAAAGCAGCAGTGGGAGGCTGCCCTGGGGAAGCCCTCTGAACCTCACCAGGGACCCAGGGTGGTTGGAAAAGAAGCCTCAGGGCCCACTACCCACTTAGGCCTTAGGCCTCTCTCACTGCTCCTTAAAGGGGACTAACTGGAACAGGTTGCAAGAAGGAGCTGCCGGCCGATGAACCTGAACACGCTCTATGGTGGCTGCCAAGTGGCACTAACCCTCCACATCCCAGCTAGAAGGGGAGCTTTGCAGGCCCAACTCCTATGTGTGTGGGTTGTGCTGGGGGCTGCCAAAAGCTGACCACGAGACATCACCAGACGTGCCTGCTGACTGCCCAGCACAGAGTAGACCCTTGAGCGGAGGCCTGCACCCCAACTCCCATGTCTGCACGTAAGACCACTGGCCTGATATTCTTTACGCAGCAACTGGGAACTCACGTCCTGCCAAATGCTGGATGATCTGGTCCAGTGAGTCTAGGACGCAGCCCTTGGTCTGAAACGTTATCTGGGCTTCAGCAAAGAGCTCAAAGATGTAGCTGCAGGAAGGTGAGGGGAGATCAAGCCAAGTATCTTTCACTCAGAAACGGAATCTGAGCCCTCCAGGGGAGGCCTCTGCCCTCACAAGCCTCCAGATGGGAAGAGGACACTGGGCTTAGCATGAGAACCCACCCCCAACCCCCGCCCCAAGGAGGACAGACCACCAGGCAGGAGGGTGAATGGAGAGAGGCATCAGATACTTCCTGGAGGCGGTAGCTCTGTGCAGGGTCCCCAAAAGCTTTGGAAAATGATGGGGCAGGGGTAGAAGCTATAGGGGGAGCCTTGGGAGTATGGTTGGGGCAACTGAGAAGCCCTTGCAGGACCAGAGCACAGGGGAGACAGGTTCTCACAGGGAAGCCAAGCAGTCCAGGTCCAGAGCAGGCTCTGCTCCAGACAGGCCTGGGCCTGGGTCCCCAGAAGAGCTACTACACAGCCCCCACTGCTATAGGACAGACAACACATCTGGCTGCCACTGGCTATGGAGAGGGCTCAGAACATTCTCTGCTTGCTGGAGGACATGAGCATCCCTGAAAGGGCTTCACACTAATACAGGGTCCTGAGTAGGGCTGGGGGCTCAGCTCTGTGAGGGGTGTGTGCATCACACCCACATGCTCAACAACCAGCCACAGGTGGGCAACCCCTCCCAGGTCTCCAAGTGGAAAACAGACCTGACTAGTGAGGAAGGTCCAGGACTGGGCAGGCAGAACCCAGCAAGGACAGAGCCAACACAACCCACTGCCTGCTATGAGCTCCAGGGAGGGGCTAGGGTTGAAGGCTGACCGTATCCTCTCTCACCTTCCTGGCTTGGTGATGCCACTGTCATCTCCAGGCAGCTCGACAGCATCAATGGCCCCCTCCAGGCGTAGTAGGATTGCTGTGGGCCAAGGGGGGATCAGGGCCTAGCCCCAGTCCAGGAGGAGGAGGGCAGCCAGTAGGCGTCAGGGTCAGCCCCTCCAGCCCAGGAGGAGGAGGTCGGCCAGCAGGCACCAGGGTTAGCCCCTCTACCCCTAAAGGAACAGGATGGCCAGCAGGCATCAGGGTCAGCCCCTCCAGCCCAGGAAGAGGAGGGTGGCACTCACTCTTTAGCTTTGCGATGTCTTCTAGCTCCATATTTAGCCCTGGACAAGAGAAAAGCAGCAAATATACAGTTCCACAGCCTTCTAATTGCACCAATCATGTCCTTAAGAACTAGGATCCCATTGTGGACAAAATGATGTAGGTGTGAGGGACATCACGTGGAATCCTTAAAGTCCAGATTGGAATTAGAAACAGCACCATACTGTCTGCCTCAGAAATACACATATGAACAGTCATGCACATGGACATGTTTCCCAGCTCTGTCCCCTGAGAAGGCAGTGAGAACCTAACTATAGGTCTTAAAACACCTCCCATGAAAAAGAACGAGGGCTTGCTGGAGACTCAGAAATGCACAGATGGGTGTGGAGTATCCTGATCCCAGACAGCACGGAGGCTGTCAGCCACCCCTGGGGCCATGTCAGAAGGACATAGGAGACCAGCATAGGACACAGGAGACCTGAACCGCTGAGCCACTGAGCACTGACACAGTCTGAGACAGACTGAACCACCATACCTGTCTGTGTTCAGTGATGGTATTGAACACTATTCTCTTCCTGAAGATGAGAAGAAACTGATAATAAGTTAGGGATCAATTCATATTTAAAATTTGAAATTTCCAAAATTTAAAAGTTGGGAAAAGGGGACGGGGGGAATCAAGCATTTATCCTGCTTTTCTTGTTTGAATGCTATCACCACATAGCCAATGTAGTGAAAAGTATCTTTATAAAAATTATTCCACACCTACGGTGCATCTTACAAGGGTACATGTGAAACTTATTAAATACTTAACACAATAACTAAGAAAATGCTAGGAAGGCTCTGTTAACCAGTGTGATAAAAATATGTCAAATGGTCTATAAAACCAGTGTATGGTGCCCCATAATTGCATTAATGTACACAGCTATGATTTAATAATAAATTAAAAAAAAAAATCATTCCTAACAAATTGCATGACAAAATTAGCAAATCACCCTCTTGAATCAAGATACTGAGTAGCAACAACACTGTCATCAGAAAAGAATAAAAACCATTGCTGTGAACCTCCTGAGAGAAAAGACACCACTCCTGACAGGACACCTGCTCTGAGCCTGAGCCTGAGCCCAGCTTGCTGGGCACAGGAGTGGGGGAGTGCAACAGATTGACCACAGGTGTAGTCAGCAGGCTTAGACACTCTGCATGCCAATCGCATGGGTTCTTCAACAAACACAGTGTAAGAAGAAGAACAGAAGGCAGGTGAATGCTTCACCTCCGTTCCTGAGCGAGACAGAGGGAGCACATCCCACCACATCTCCCTACCAATCATAACAAAAATCCCCGCACTAAGTAGGCAACAGAAGACTCTGGAACATTGAAGGTGTAGAATGCAGTGGGGCCTGGGGTGGAGCCTGGCTTAGCATGTTACATCAGCAGAACCTGGCCCAGGCAGCAGGAGCCCCATAACCCTCAAACACCAAGATACCAACAGGCACAAACCCAAAATAGCCAGAAGCGGCCCCTTTCTAGCTCAGGGACCGGAAAGAAGATGGCCCTGCTGGACAGACCTCTCTGGGTTGTATCTGCTCTGTTAGGTCTGAGAGGCACTGTGCACTGTCCATGTGCATGGCTTGTTCGTATGTGTATTTCTGAGGCAAATAACATGGAACGTACCCCTTGCACGGAACAAACACCAGCAAAGAGGTGGCATCTATGCCTCCCAGTGGAATGGCAGCTACAGACATAGTGGAAGAGACACCCACCCCTTCCAGCTGAGGAGTGTGGCAGGGACTGTCGACAGGAGAAAGGTGGGCAAGGAGGTCTCTACATCTGCAGGGGGAGTCCAGGCACTGCATCCCTTCCCCCCAGGGGGCCTGGAGTAAAAGCTAAGTGCCAGTGTGGACACAACACAGACATCAGACTGGCAGATGGGCTGACAAGAAAATTCAACTGACATGGGAAGCACAGATCCTAGGATAAGCCAGGATATGCATTCTGTATCTATGCAGCCTGCCTGCTGAGACAGACTTCAGTGAGAACCAGAGTCGCAACAAAGTATGCGAAGTATCTATAATGCAGCCCAAAATTACTTGGCATAAAAACAAACAGAAAAATACAAGAAAATCTCAATTTGAAAAAGAAATGACCATCCACAGATGCTAACACCAAGATGCCACAGATATTACAATTGTCTGACAAGGATTTTAAAGCAGTCATCAGGTGGAAACAGCTCATGCCTGTAATCACAGCTCCTTGGGGGGCTGAGGCAAGAGGATCACTTGAGGCCTAAAGTTTGAGGCTGCAGTGAGTTGTAATGAGGCCACAACATTCTAGGCCTAAGTGACAGAGCAAGACTCTGTCTCAAAAAAAAAGTAAATATGAGCAAATATGGACTCCTAGACAGCCATTAACAGAGACCATGCAGAAAATATGGACAAATTAACTACGTCCATGAATGATTTCCATTTTTCTGGTGATGACTCTGCACATTCCAGCAAGAAAATGGAAAGGACTGCATGGACCAGCAAATCGCACTTGGCTGCAGACACACAGGCCATTTGCACCACCTTCACAGTGAGTGCACTTGGTTTTCACTTTTCCAGCAGAGAAGAGGCCAATACTACCTGGGAAAGGAGATAGGGCTTCAGAAAAGGCCAGAACTGGCTCAGCGCCCGTAGCTCAGGGGTTAGGGCACCGGCCACATATACCAGGGCTGGCTGGTTCGAACCCAGCCTGGGCCTGCCAAACAACAATGACAACTACAACAACAACAAAAAATAACCGGGCATTGTGGTGGGCGCCTCCCAGCTACTTGGGAGGCTGAGGCAAGAGAATCACTTATAAGCCCAAGAGTTTGAGGTGGTTGTGAACTGTGATGCCACCACACTCTACTGAGGGTGACACAGTGTAACACTGTCTCAAAGAAAAAAAAAAAAAAATAGAACTATTGAATAGCACCAGCCCTCCCCTGGTCTCCTAGACCTAACCCCTCCTCAGCTAAGAGGCTCCATAAGGAAGCTGCTGCTGTCCTGAACAGTCACTGAACAAAAGACACTGGGGGGCCATACACAGGGCATAGAAGCTCCAGCCTTGCAGCTACTGGCTGGAAACTCACCTGAGCTAGAAGAGTCTGCACTGAACTCCAGATGAAGCTCCTCCTGCTGCGCTGCCCTGGCCTGCTCCTCTAGCACCTGGTCTATGATGTCCAGTCCCGAAGCCAAGTCACGGGGGGTCAGGTCGAAGGACGCTGACTCCTCGCACATCTTCTCCTAGGAGCACAGGTATCAAGTGTCACGCGTGGCAGGGCAGGAGGCTGAGCGCCAAGGTCTCAGATCCATGCCCCAATATCTCCCAGGTCACAAGTGGGTCCAGAGATGACCCTCCAGCACAAGCTAATGTTTAAAAGTAATTACTTTACTTGAGTTGCCAACATTTCTTAATTGTAAAATTCCCCATTAAAATCCAGAGGTTTCTGGC
This sequence comes from Loris lydekkerianus, assembly GCA_963574355.1. NCBI lineage: Eukaryota > Metazoa > Chordata > Mammalia > Primates > Lorisidae > Loris > Loris lydekkerianus. The sequence goes on from CAUYPK010017502.1 coordinate 32,500, forward strand.
TTCTCTCAAAAGTCAGAAGACCTGGCCCATCACCTCAAAGGCAATAAGTTCCTGTAACCAAGTGGGAGCTTCAGGGGACACTGTGGTCCAAGGGCACTCGGCCCTGCAGCAGGAAGCACATCCAGGCTCCAGAGAGGCTGGGCACGCAAACCAAGCAGCCGTTCTCCAGCACCAATGCTGGAAATGTATGTCCCTGAGCAGCGGCCACAGAGGTGAGGCAGGGGCTGGGTGTGAGTATGACCACAGCTCTCCACAGCAGCCTTCCTGGGGTCAGGGACATTGCAGGATGGTGGGCCTGTGTTGTGGTGGTGACAGAACAGGGCAGAGGAAAAAGCCCCAGGACAGGCTGATCCCACCAGCCAGCCAGAAGGAAAGGGTCTAGTGAGGGCAGGTCCTTGGCTCAGCTGGCCAGTCTCCAGCCCCAGAAAGGCATCTGGCCAGCAAGGAAGGGGCAGCAGGCACTCCTGTGTGGGCTTTGTTTGGAAGCCTGGGGCCTTGGGTGTGGATAGAGCTTATTCACATGGGCTTGCACTGGTTTCAACAAAGCCAGGAAAAATAGTGCCATGAACCTCGACAGAGGCAAGTGGAGACTCACCACATTGTGAGCTTCATCAAAGATCACCACCGTCCCCTTCAGGTCAACATTGTGCGCCCTGCGACTCTACAAGAAGGGACAAAGGGCTGGGCCAGCAGGTCAGGGCCCCTCTGAGCACAGGCTTGCTGAGCAGAGGGCAGAAAAGAATGACTGAGTTACGTGGCAGGCACCCAACATCACAAGCACAGACCACACGCACAGCCAAGGAAGATATGGGGAGAGGAATCTCATACCAAACTGTCAGAGTGCAGCTGGCCAAGGCTGGTTCAGGACAGCAGCCCAGTAGCACCTACCCCATGTCAACTAGCTGGGACAGCTCACACAGCACTCAGGGGAGTGTCATGGCCACTGAGATGGCCAAAGGAGCCAGTGGAACCCCAGACCACAGAAGCTCAGCAGCCCAGCAGCCACAAAAATGCAGGTGCTAGAAAGTCCACACCTAGCAGTTTCCTGCCTTGCTGCACCCTCAGCAAGATTTCAAATCCAACACCCAGGCCCTACCCACCAGGGTGTGGTGTAAGCAATCAGGCGTGGGTCCAGCCTTTGTATTTTTAACTCATTTTTTTTTTTTTTTTTTTTTTTTGAGACAGAGCCTCAAGCTGTCACCCTGGGTAGAGTGCTGTGGCATCACGGCTCACAGTAACCTCCAACTCCTGGGCTCAAGCGATTCTCCTGCCTCCGCCTCCCAAATATGTGGGATTATAGGCGACTGCCACAATGCCTGGCTATTTTTTTTGGTTGCAGCCGTCATTGTTGTTTGGCAGGCCCAGGATGGATTTGAAACTGCCGGCTCAGGTGTATGTGGCTGGTACCTTAGCCGCTTTAGCCACAGGTGGTGAGCCTTTTTTTTTTTTTTTTTTGAGACAGAGTCTCACTATGTCACCCTCAGTAGAGTGCCATGACGTCACAGCTCATAGCAACCTCAAACTCTTAGGCTTAAGCGATTCTCTTGCCTTAGCTTCCCAAGTAGCTTGGACTATAGGCGCCCCCGACAATACCCGGCTATTATTTTTAACTAATTTTAAAGCTTAATTTTTATAAAAGACTAATTTCAAGCATACAGTTGAGTTTTGACAAATGTGGGTACTGCATCACCACCAGCTCCCTGCATGGAACATACACAACAGAGTGCTTCACACAGCCCTCTGTGCTAGCAGGTCTGAGGCCAACCCCTCCACATGGCCACATGGCCAGCAACCCATACCCTCTCCTCGCTGGTGGTCTTCTGCTTAATAGACATGCCATGATTTGTCATTTCCCTGTCAATGGCCCACATGGCTGCTTCCCAGCTTTGCTGACTGTGAATAAAACTGCAGTCAGCATGCACATCCAAGCCTCTGCAGAGAGGGTCCTCTCTGGCTGCTGTGCTATTTGCTGGAGCAGCCAGCATTCCACACACTCACAGCAAAGGATGAGACTCCGAGTTGCACATCCTAACCCAACATTCATTTTAAGTCTTTTAAATATTGTCCATTTTAGTAGGAAAGCAGTATTAACTCCCTGTAGATTTAATCTGGATTTTCCTGATCACCAGTGATGCTGGCAGTCTTTCCATATGCTAAGCTGGCCGTTTAATTCATCCATCCTGGCAGAATGTCTGTTCAGATCTTTTCCCTGTGATTAACTGGTTTGTTAGTTTAGTTATGAGAACATTTTAAAACTTTGTCAAAACTCCTTTGAATTATGACCAGCCTATGCAAGAGAGAAGACCCCGTCTCTACTGAAAACAGAAAATTAGCTGAGTGTTATAGTGGGTGCCTGTCGCCCCACCTACTTGGGAGGCTGAGGCAGGAGGATTGCTTGAGCCCAGGAGTTTGGGGCCACTATGAGGTAAGCTGATGCCACAGCACTCCAGCCTGGGCAAGAGAGTGAGACTCTGCTTCACAAACATTTAAAAATAAAAATTCCTTTGAATGACAAAACCATTTTCTCTCTTTTCTCACTGTCTTTTCATTTTCTTACCTTTATTAAGCCCTCCCAAAGAGCTAAAGCCTTAAATCTTGGTACAGGCCAATTGTTATGGCTGGAGCTTTGCACATCCAACTTAAGAAATGTCAGCCTACCCCAAAGTTGCAAAGACCCCCTCCCACCCTGGCTCAGCTGCGGTGTTTCCGTTTAGGCATCTACAGTGTTGTCAGAGCTGAGATGCCTTCTCTTCCAGACAGACATCCCTCTACTCACATGTAGGTCTGGTGGGCTGTATCTGCTCCCCAACCTGTATGTTACCCCTAAGGCAGGGCACAGGCCCCTGTTATTGCATGACTTCACCATGAAGTCAGGGAAGATGAGCCCTCCAACTTCATTCCTCTTCAAAACTGAGCTTTTGTGTTTCCATGAAAACGTTAGAATCAGCTTAACAGTTATGACACACTGTTCCCAGGCAGGGTCACTACTGCCAACTTGTCAGCATGCCAAGTTCCCAATGTGACAGTGCTCTCCAGGGCACAGCCACCCCCGTAGGGCTCTGCCATTGTCCTGAATGTCTGCCCCTGGCCCACCCCTACATATACCTGCCTCTCACTTTATTGCACCCCTTGGGCCGTCAGAGTCCCATCTCAACAGCACAAGTGCTTACTTCTTTTTTTCTGAGACAGAGTCTGGCTCTGTTACCCTTGTTCAACTGCAATAGTGTTATCACAGTTCACTGCAGCCTCAAAATCCTGGGGTAAAGTGATGCTCCTGCCTCAGTCTCTTGAGTAGCTGGGACTACAGGTATGAGCCACCACACCTGGTGTCATGGGCTTACACCTGTCATCTACCTGCCCCCAAAATCAAGGCCCCAGAGAGTGAGGCCAGATATGCTGAGTCAGCATAGAGGGTTATCAATAAATACCCATCACAGGAACAACGGGGATCAGAAAAGGAACCTGGAGAGGAAGACACCATAACGCCATCAATATGTGAAAATAAAAGCCACTACGTATGCAGAGCATGACTCCATCCACGCTAAACTCGAGAGCATGCAGAGCGTGACTCCATCCACACTAAACTCAAGGCACATGAGCCTGCAGATAAACACGCATCACAAACGGGATGGGACTCCTGCATTCCCTGCACTCCCACAGGCTGATTTGAGAGAAGCAATCTGAGCTGCCAGGACCAAGGGCAGGCATTGGCCCGTGGGCGACAGCCTGTCCATCTCCTCACTCCCACCAGCTGGCCCACTCCCAGGTTGCTGAGAGTGAACAACCCATGGCCTTGGCTATTCATAGCCCTTCTGGAGCCCCAAGACACTCTCTTGACAGCAGAATTCTAGGCTGCAGAGGACAGAGTCCTTACCTTGGCATCTAGCAAGTAATTGTACGGCATGAAGATGATGTCGGCTTGCTGTTTCAGGCTCCGGGAAAGGTAGTAAGGGCACACTCTGGGGAGAGAAGCAGGAGGAGAAGGTGAGCCCATGCCAGGGACGGTGCATCAAGTGCAGGCACCACTGGGGCCTCTGGCCAGCAAGGAGCCCTCATCCTGCCCACAGGGCCTTGGCAGGATGCTAGTGTCTGGGACAGGCAGGGAGTCCAAGTGCGAACAACCATGCGAACATACCACCTATTTTAAAATTATGCAAAAAAAAAACAAAAAACAAAAACTCAACCCTATTATTGGATAGAGGTCATCAGAAAAATAAACATAGGAGCACTAAAAAAAGTGCTTTTCCCCTCAGTGTAAGAAACTCTAATCATAACTTGAATCCTTAAAGCTATAAAGGTGGCCAGGCTGGGCACAAAGGCTCACACCCGTAATCCTAACTTTGGGAGGATTGCTTAAAGCCAGGAGTTTAAGATCAGTCTAAGCAAGCGCAAGACCTTGTCTCTACAAAAAACAAAATAATTTGCTGGGTACAGTGGTGCACGCCTGTAGTACCAGCTACTCAGAAGGCTGAAGCAGGATTGCTTGAGCCCAGGAGTATGAGGTAACTGTAGGTTGTGATCAGGCTGCTGCAGTCTAGCCTGGATAACAGAGTAAAACTCCGTCTCAAAAATCCTAAACATTTGGCTCAGCACCTGTAGCTCAATGGCTAGGGCACCAACCACATACACCAGAGCTGAGAGGTTCAAGCCCAGTGCAGGCCTGACAAACAACAATGACAACTACAACCAAAAAATACCTGGGAATTGTGTCAGACACCTATAGTTCCAGCTACTTGGGAGGTTGAGGCAAGAGACTCACTTAAGCACAAGAGTATGAGGTTGCTATGAGCTGTGACACCACTGCACTCTACTGAGGTCAACACAATGAGACCCTGTCTCAATAAAAAAAAATCCTCAACTTTTTTGGGAAAAAAAGAAAAGAAATATATCTATGCCTCCATGCATCAGGGAGAGTCTGGCCATGGGCAGACATAGAAGCGCAGCCTCACCTGTGCTTGCTCCCAGTTCTGACCAGGTCCTCGATGTCCAGGATGGGGGCAGCCAGCTCCTGCTCCAGGCTCTTCTCTGTGGGTACAAGGCAGGAGTAAACACAGTGAGTCACCTGGACCCCAGAGGAATGCCCTGGAAAGAAAGGATAGAGGGCAGCATGGGATGTCTGCCACCTGGGGACATGCCACAGAGAACCCCTTTGGGTCTCTCAAGCCTCTGAAGAAGGACACCCCCCACCCACCCAAAGCAATGCCACAGGAGCTTCCTTTACACCTCAGGAGGCAAGCAGGGCCTGAGGCTCAGGGCTGATCATAGACCGAACCCACATCCTGATGGCCCCATGCATCTTCTCCACTACGGACAGACCCAAGATAGGACAAGAGTGGCTTCCTAAGGCATGGGATGAGCAATCCTTCAGCTTATCACCCCAGCTCACAGCAGCATCCCCAAGTCTGCAGCGTGCCTGTCCTGTAATTCATACACTGCCACTCAGCTTCCCTACCCAGAATTTCTACCTAAAGGACAGCCTCAGGGTAGGGTATGGGCAGTGGCACCAAGGGCAGAGCCCACCCTGCCCTTCAATCCCAGTGAGGGGTCCAGGCAACTCCTCCTCCTGCCCACAATCCTTGTGGCTATCCCTTTCCTCAGGATGCCAGCCCCCAAAAAGGGCACTACCTGTGCCAGGTACAAGGCCCAGGCCAAAAAGCACTTCAGGAGAGAGGGGCTGCCCTTCCTCCCCACTCCCAGACTAAGAAACACAGGAAGCCCTTGGGGAACCACTTAAACACAGGTAGGCAGGGCCTAAACCTTCCTAATAAGCACCCTAGAGTCTTAGAGCAGCCATGGTGAGAACAGGGTCTCCTCAGCCACCTACTCCATCATAGGAGTGTCCAGCCTGCCCTAGCAAGTGTGTGGGCCCTGAGGGGCAAGGAGAGGCAAGCTCACTGCAGAGCTTAGAGGATGGGAGAAAGTCTAAAGGGGCAAAATGCAGGGGGTGAGAAGAAAAGGCCAAAGAAGGGGGTTGCCTCCAGGTCCTCAAAGGGCTCCAGCTCTCTCCCTGCTCACTAAATAAAGTGTTTCTTCCCTTGGGCCCCGCCTGCCACTGCAACCCACTCCAAACACCCCCAAAGCTGGGCAGCTGCTGGTGACATCCCCTCACATCCCATTTGGGGACAGACAGGGCACAAAGATTCACAGCTGGGCGAACTCTCATCCCAGACCAGGCATCAAGAGAGCCCAAGCCAGAGAGTGGGCTGAGGACTGGCCTATAGCTTCTGGAACTGAGCCCACAGGCCAGACGGGAGGACAAACAGAGGCCAGAAGCCAACAGGCCAACTAAGTGGGAATGCAGCCAGAGAGCCAGCATGTGCACTTGCTCTAGTAGGGCCTCTGCAGCCAGGGTTCCAGAGCTCCCCTTAGCTCTCAGCCCCTGCCTTGGACTCCTGGCCACTCTCTGCTCTGGACCCTTTAGGAAGCACTTGAGGGAGCTGGCAGACTCCACTGAGGGAGCCTGGCAGGCTCCACTGATGCACAAGCGGCTGTGAGAAGCCAGGCCCCTCAGTGCTACTCCAGACCTCCACCACAGGCAAGTAGGGCACAGTTCCCCATGCCCTTTGCCAGGGCTGTGGATGAAAATAGCCACAGTAGGGCAGAGAGAAGGACAGCTCCATTAAACACGCATATATGGTGCCAGGGCCGTGTACGGGCAGGACTCAGGTGGGAGTGGACAAGGTGAACAAAGTAGACACCATCAGGGCAACCTGACCACCCAAGCCTGATAGACCGGGGCAACAGCATGAGGCACAAGTTGTACCTGCCAAGGCCAGGACCAGCCACAGTGACAGCAACCCACATAAAGGGAAGCTACAGACCAAGCCCCTGGACAGCACTCCCCTGCCAGAGGCCTGAGCTTGGGTGATCCCCATAACCCTGCACCAAGCATCCCTGTGCCTGCCCCGTGTAGAGACAGGGTGGGTGGCGCGTGGCCCTGCAGTGAGGACCCCAGCCCACTGGGAGCGTGTTCCTTGTTGCCTTCTTGTTTGCTGTGTTTTTTGGTCTGGTGATACCAAGGATCCTCAATCATCCTGGTCTGGGGCTACCATGGGCTCCACAGTACCCCATCAGTGTTCTGTCCTCCCTCTATCCCACAGACCCCTACTGCTCAGGCTTCCTCCTAGAGCTGGAAGGGACAGTGAGACCCACAACAGTGGAGAGCTTCCCAACAGCACGTGTAGCCACTTGGTTCAGACTCCTGAGATCAGAGGGATCGGCTCCTATTAAGGAGCCTCCAAGCAGGTAGCCCCTGCTCTAAATGCCCAGGCCTGGACAATCACAGACCAGGATGATTCAGGATCCTTGGTATCACTAGACCAAAAAACACAGTAAATAAGAAGGCAACAAGGAACACGCTCCCAGTGGGCTGGGGTCCTCACTGCAGAGCCACGTGCCATCCACCCTGTCTCTACACGGGGCAGGCACAGGGGTGCTTGGTGTAGGGTTATGGGGACCACCCAAGTTCAGGCCTCTAGCAGGGGAGTGCTGTCCTGAACACCAGTGGCAGCTTCCAGGGCTGCAGCCCTGACACATTTGACTCCATACATGGGAGCAGACAGTGGCCCACAGGATTGGTGATGCTTTCTTAGTGCTGCAGAGCCACATCACCGACCCCTCACATTCTGGGCAGCAAACAGAAGGGGCCCTGACCTCACAGATGCTCAAGCCCCCTTAGCCACACAGCCTTGATTACAGATGTATTGTCCCAGATCACAGGAAACTATAGTGCCACACCACAGTAAGGCTTACCCTGCCCGTCTCTGGCACCTGAGATGAGCCCCAGTGTCCTCCAAAAACTGAAGGGTCAGCCACATGGCTGCAAAGACGGATTTAAAGAAAGGACACTGGTGCCAGCCTCTTCATAGGAGCTTCACAGGCTGTGGGCACCTGCAGTTACTGTGGCGAATAGTCCAGGGCAGACTGCTGTCACTAACCCTGTGCTCACCCCATCTCAGGATGAGGCAATCTATCTAGGCCCACAAGACCAGCCCAGGTAGGACTCTAGGACTCAGCTTGGCTTGTACTCGGGACTGTCATCTACCACAGCAAAAGGATACCCAGCAAAGTCAGCAAAGGGAAAAAGAGTTTGGGGTGAAGTCAGGAGGAGGCCAGACACGGCTTCCACCTCCCCAGGGTCTCTCAAGACGACTCAGGGACTGGTTACAGGGACACCCACTGCCCAGAGGAAAAAGCAGGTGTTCAGTACAAACCCTCCCTTTCCCAATAAGAGGGGCTCCCTGCTCCTAAAGCTCCCATTTGCATAGAGGGTTTAGGAGCAGAGAGCCCCTCTTATCAGGAAAGGCGGGGCCTCCCTAAAATCCCAGCTCCTAGGGGCCAGCCCTGCTACCTGGCCATGCTTAGACCTCTACATGAGCTCTTTTGCACATGACACTAAGACAAGGGATCCTTTAGGTGGAGGACAATGCCGAGGCCAGGGCTGCACTGGCCACCCCATGTGGTGAGAGCAAGCAGATCATGAGCCTCTGAGCTCAGTCCTCACTTCACCCCACACCTGGCTTCACCAAATGGCTTCTCACCTTCCACGTTGTTATAGAAGTGACAAGAGCGACTCGCCACCTTCTTCCGACACAAATGGATCTATAAGAGGAAGGCAGAGGACATGGCTTAAATGATGGCTAAGAAAAGGGCCTGACCCTGACCCTCACCAGCTCTTCCCCTGCTATCCCTCAGGTGCCCTTTAACCCCTGGAGCCCACCTGCACATGGTTACTGTCCTGCTTCTTCACCTCAGGGTGGATACATAGTTGCTCCCGGGATCCCAGCACACATACCTTAGGCCTGGCAGGAGAGAACCACAGGGTCAAGGAAGAACTGCCTCTAAGAACAAATGGCCACAGTGTGGTCCGGCTGTATGGAAACTTCCAGGAAACTTGGCAGTCAGAATCCTAACTGGAACACAACCCAAGCTTGGAAGGGGAACGAGGAAGATAGGGACTGGGCTGGTGTGGTGGGGCTCATGGCTCCACAGTACCCTGACCTCCAGGATCCTTGCACAGGAACCAGGTGGGACACCAAAACTCTGCTGAACTCTGAAGGGGGCAGGGCTCCTCCCCTTCACATGTGAGGCTGCTGGGGGAGGGGAGTCTGGTCCTTCCTGACTCCCACTGACGACAGTGGCTTAGGGAGCTGGCCCAAGGCCAAAATGTACACACATAGCTGCTTTCTCATGTGTGATGGGAGTTGAGGACAGCCCAACCTCTCCCTGCCCCTTAGCACCCACACACTGCACATTCTCAGATGGGGGCAGAAAGATCTGCCACTATGCAGCATAGGCTACAGGCCCAGCATCATGCCCGTGGCAGGTATGAACCTGCCTGACCCACCGGTAGGAGGTGTTCCGGAGCTCGCTGATAACCTGCGTGAGCTGTGAGTGGGTCCTGGAGGCATAAATGATCTTTGGGATGTCCGTGTAGCAAACTGCCAGGCACAAGGAGGTACAATAGGTCATGGTCTGAGATACTGTTCCCAAGTGTTGGTTTCACACAGACAGCATTGGGCTAACCTGAAGGTGACAGGAATCTAATACCCCAGGCACTCATTTACCAAAAATGGAGTGGGTATCTGCAGGGGATCTGCCCTGATTCAGCCGAAAACCCAACCCCAGGCTTACACCCACAATGGTTGAGAGATGATGTGTCAGCTACAACATTCTCCTTGCTCTGGCTCTGCCTGAGAGACTGAAGAAGTCCAGGGGACTCACCCCATCCCCAGCTTCACTCTCCCCTTCCACCCCAACACTGGAGGCTGGGAGAGATGAGGAAGTAGGGTCACCTATGGGGTCTCCACCAGCAACAGCAGCATTCCCCCAGGATGACAAGGCCCGGTCAAGGAAAAGCTCCCCTTGCACCCTCTCAGCAATCTTGCGGGCAGAGACACTGTCACGGAGATGTTCCCGCCAGGCCAGTGTAGTGCAGAGGAGGCAGAGTGTCTTCCCTGTACCTGTGGGGCTCTCCAGGATGCCATTCACTCTCTAGATGGAGTTGGGAGCAGGAGTCATGAGGAAGTAGGAGAGGTGAAACCACTCCCCCCCACCCTGGAGACAAGCCTCTGGGCAACAAGTGAGGCAGCTCTCAGCAGATATATAGCCCACTATCAGGTGGCAAAAGACCCAGGGAACTGTGGCTAAGTCCATATGACACTTTCCACTCTCGTCCCAAAGGCATTGGGTTGATTCAGCCTTCATTAGCAAACAATTTGAAGAACATTACCTAAAATGCAACAGAATTTTTTAGCTTAATATAAATAGTAAGATGACTAATTAGGTGTCTGGTCTCAAAATAGGAAATTGTTCTGAGTTTCTGGATCCTAGCATTTTACACTGTCCTATCTGAACCAAATCTGATGTCCTACATATGAGCTCTCAGATGGGAGCCTGAGCAGAAAAAAAAGGGTAAAGCACAATATAAGAGGGCACCTCAAGAAACCCAACAGAAAGCACCTGCCTCACTTCCACCTCCCGCCATACCCTTGAGGTTCAAAGACCTTCCAAATGAGGGCTGGCCACCAGCTGTCACTTTACTGGAAATGCTTCCTAAATGCTACCTCCACAGAGAGGTCCCCAAGGCACTCCCAAGCCTATCACCATTAAAAATGATCACTTTTGTTTACTTGTCTCTCCCACTCCATCTGGGACATTAATACTTTTTTTTTTTTTTTTTTTAATTCAGACAGAGTCTCACTTTGTCACCCTTGGTAGAGTGCTTTGGCATCACAGCTCACAGCAACCTCAAACTCTTGGGCTCAAGTAATTTCTCTTGCCTCAGCTGGAATTACAGGCATCCACCACAATGCCCAGCTATGTTTGTTTGTTTAGCAGGCCCAGGCTAATAATTCAGCCCCACAGCATGTGGCCAGTGCCCTAACCAGCCTGGGACATCAATACTTTTTGTGACAGAAAGCTATCTTTCCCACAGCATGGCCTGGCTGTCATGGACAAGAAGGGAGATGTGCACCTCCTGCTGAAGCTCCACACATGCCAACTCATCTCTCAGTAAAAAGTCCTCCCAGCACGAAGTCTCGAGCTTTACCTTCTGCAGGCATTCCAGGACTTTAGTCATGTACTCCTGTTGGCATCTGTATGGCCTGAATGGGAAATCCACTGTCACACCATTCAAGATTATCTTGGGCATATCAGCCTGTTCTCAGGAGTACACAGGACATTGAGAAAAAACGTCCTCTGAACATCTCAGGGTCTCAGCTACTCCAGGTAAGTGAGGCTGGCATGTGGCACCAGGATACAACGTTTATCTCTCCAGAATCCCTATGGCACAAACTTTGGGAAGACAATAAGGCTGTTTGCAGCCAGCCTTCCAGAGGTACCCACCCACACCATACCTTACCAGGCATTTCAGTAACTCCCTCCCCTGGAGACCATCACCACAAGATGCTGAGTGAGTGAACTCTGCCTTGTTCTCCCATCCACACAACTCCATCCCACTGAAGAGGTGACCAGGCTCACAGAAATAACAAAAGCCCTAGCTGGTTGCGGTTTTCAAAGCTCTGCCTGCAATAATTCAATTACTTCCACAAGAGCAGGAGAGGTTGAAACCTAGCAGCACCCTTCCCAGCCTGGCACGCAAGCCCTGCAGAATGAAGTGTCTAAGCCTCCGGCCCCTTGGTCTCCGACCCTGTGCTTCCCGCAGTGATTGGGGACCATTCTCCATCCCGCCTAGGTAGGCAACCAGATGTAGCCAAAGTAGCGAGAGTAATCCGTGCCAATCCGTGCAGCCCCCAGGTCACTCATCTCTAGGCCTCAGACTCATCTGGAAATTGGGACAAACAGACAAGACGCCTGAACACTGACTGACGGCCTTCCCTCCGACCCCGACCTTGGCCACGTAAAGCACCGCCAAGCACCGAGTTCCGCTGACGCGCCGGGGCCCAGAACCTACGGCCCCAGAGCGGAGCGCAGCCCCGCAGCGGCCTGCCCGGGAGCTGCGCGGGGTCTGTCGGAAGCGGCAGTCCCGGAAGCCGCTGGGGCGCCGGCGAGCCGTTCAGAAAGGCCCCGTTGCAGGACCTCTGCGGCTTACGGCTCGCTTGTCTCTGCAGGGGCCCTGCAGAACCGGGACTCTCAGGCTCTCTGCCGACTCCGGGGGAAGCGCCGCCACAGCGTCGTCCGCCGTCAGCCAGTTCTGAATTGGCCCGCCGAAGGGGCTGCATTTCCGCCCCCACTTCCGTTCCCATCTTTTGTGCTCCGGGCGGAAACCATTCCCCAGTCTGGGGGCCCGTGGTCTATCGCGCTCCCGGAGGTCCTCCAGGTCCTTTGTGCGTTCCGTGTGCATTGCGTTGGTCCTCCTTCTGTTGATATCGAGCCCAGTAAACGCCGTTTTCATCGCCTGCAGGCAGAACCTGGGGTTCGCCGTCTTCTTTCTCCAAGTTATCTCCCAGAGGGGTCTCTGAAAGCACGTGTAGTGAGAATAAGATGGAGTCAGGCAGGCTAGGACGGACAAGACGCAGCTGGTCTGGTCCGTTTAGGTCAGCGGTTCTCAACCTGTGGGTCGCGACCCTTTGTAACAATGAAAATACATTGACCCATTAGGAAAGTTGAGAACCACTGGTTTTAGGTCCTGCCTGACTCCCATTTTTTTTTTTTTTTAATAGATACAGAGTCTCACTTTATGGCCCTTTGGTAGAGTGCCATGGCATCACACAGCTCACAGCAACCTCCAGCTCCTGGGCTTAAGCGATTCTCTTGCCTCAGCCTCCAGAGTCCGGTCTCCCATTCTTATTGTTTTGTAAATATAACTCCTACCCTAAAGAAGCTTATCTTGAGTAGTTTTAAGTGGATTGATTTAGAAGATTAACTTTTAAATTGTAATGTTGTAAAAGGTCACTGAGTTATGTTGATTATTATTTAGATTAGGGGTTGGTATGGTCTTTGAACTTTTATGTATAAAAGTGTAATTTTTGGAAATGGAAGGGTCTTGGACTCTTACTGTTTTCCAGAAACACCTACTTTCTGACAAAGTTTAGTGGACCTATCCCTGTCTCTGAATATTCGCTGACAGTGACAGGTGGCTTGACCCTCTTCTTTGGGTAACATTTCCATTCCACACCTCACTAGGCCAACACACCGCCATTGCCCAATTAAGGCCAGAAGCCTTCTTCATGGTTTCTCGCCTTCCTCTTAAAATATCTGGAGGCATCTTTTGAGTCTGCAAGTGGACTGCCCTGTACCCAGGACCTGTCTTCTGAGAACCCTTGCTGCCTCCTCTCCTTACCCACCCCTCAGTTCAATGGCTGCTCCAGTCAGCATTCCCCACTGATCAGAGCAAGACCCTCTGAGTCCTGAGAAGCTAGCACTAGCTGACAGTCAGCAGGGGATTCCAGGAGAGGGCTCCACACAGTCCTGTGTTGTCAGCTCAGCAGTTAGAGATCTTTCAGGGCACATCAAGAAGTCCCAAAAGGCACTAGGAGGAATTTGATGCTTCCATCAAATTCCAGTTCCAGGTTCTGGGATCAGCTCAGCAGGCAACATTTGTCTCAGAGCTGCTTCTCAGCTCAATCTAATGTGCAGGCGCTTTCCCACTTGTTGGCACATGGGTATGCCACATGTGTGCCTATGTATGCATGTGTGAGTACATGTTTGCAGAAGCCCCTGACATACACTGGCACCCACCCCCACATACCTGTTCAGGTGAAGCAACTGTAGGGCATTTATCTTAGACTCTCCACAGGGAGTTGGAAAAGATAAGGAGACCTGGCCACATACACTTTTTGAATGGGCACCAAGCACAGGTTTCAGAACCACCCATGCATCCACTGACACTCTTATCCTCCTGATGACATCTGAGAGAGGTAATTTCATTACACATTACATGTGAGAAAACTAAGCCTAGGGTTGTTAGTGGATTGACCAAAGCCTGCCAAGAAGCCAGGAGTTTCACACACACACCCTTTTTTTTTTTTTTTTTGTAGAGACAGAGTCTCACTTTATCACCCTTGGTAGAGTGACATGACATCACACAGCTCACAGCAACCTCCAACTCCTGGGCTTAGGCGATTCTCTTGTCTCAGCCTCCCGAGTATCTGGGACTGCAGGCACCCGCCACAATGCCCAGATTTTTTTGTTGCAGTTTGGCCAGGGCTGGGTTTGAACCTGCCAGCCTTGGTATATGGGGCCGGCTCCCTACTCACTGAGCCACAGGGGCCACCCAAGTTTTACCCCTTTTTTACCTCACATACCCCATGTCCTGAGAGCAGCGGCCAGAGAAGGCTACAGGAGGACCGATGTCAAATCTGAGTCTGGCTCTGGGTTCCTGCTTGTGGCCAGTTGCTTATGGGAGTGCTCATCCTGGTCTGGGCTGTCGGGAGCCTCTGTCTACCCACCTCACCCTCTTACGGCTGATGTGTTCTCAGCTTGGCATATAGTAGGTGCTTGACAGATGTCTGTGCAATAAGTGAGTGCCCTGAAAGGCCCCTCCTGGGAAGAGCTAGGATTAGTTTCAGGTCAGTGTAGAGGTCTGACCTAGAAAGCCAGAGTTTAGGAAAAACATCTTTGAAGTGGCTGCTTGTGAACTTGCAGTTGACCTTCATGAGAAGTCAAAATCTGCTCCAAGACTTGGCACCCTATCGGGGCAAACATTCAGCACACCTGCAGTGTGCCTCTACTAGTACACACCAGCCATGTGTGTACCTACCAGCAGGTTTTCCACACAGCTGGTCCCTGTGGTCCAGATAATATGCCCTAGGTCACAGTGAGTCTGAGGCATGGTAGTTCTCTGAGCTTGTTTTGATAGGTATCACTTCATCCACATGAGAAGTCTCTGGAGGCATTAAAGGGGGTTATTCCTCTTGATCCCAGAACCTGGAACTGGAGTCTGTCTGAAGGACACTGATCATCCCCGTCTACAGTTGTGGTGACCACACAGAAGACATGATTGCACCCTTGGGATCAGTTTTGTGTGCTTCTCCTGCCTTCCTTGTATTTCCTAGGGCTGAGTTCCTAGGAATGAGCCCAGAAGTCAACACTTTTCCTTCTTTTTTCCTTTCTTTTTGGTGGTGGAGGGGACTATAGAGTCTTGCTGTATCACCCCAGCTCAAGTGCCATGGCATCAAAATAGCTCACAGCAACCTCAAGTGATCCTGGGCTCAAGTGATCTTCCTGCCTCAGCCTCTTGCGTAGCTTAGACTTCAGGCTCCTGCCACAACACCTGGATAATTTTTCTATTTTTTTTGTAGAGACAGGGGTCTTCACTCTTGCTCAGGCTGGTCTGAAACTCCTGAGCTCAGGTGATCCTCCTCAGCCATCCAGAGTGCTAGGATTACAGGCAGAAGCCACTATGCCCAGCCAACATTTCTTTTTCTCTGTGCTGGGTGTTAACTTGTTTTTAGTTTTTGTTTGTTTGTTTGTTTGTTTTAACCAGAGTCTCACTCCGTTGTCCTGGGTAGAGTGTAGTAGAGTCTTCCTAGCTCACTGCAACCTGAAAGTCAGGATTCTCCTGCCTCAGCCTCCCCAGTAGCTGAGATGACAGGCACCCATCACAATGCCTGGATACTTTTTCTATTTTTAGTAGTGATGGGGTCTTGATCTTGCCCAGGCTAATCTCAAACTCCTGACCTCAAGCAATCTGGCCACCACAGCCTCCCAGAGTGCTAGGATTGCAGGTATAAGCCACCACATCCAGTGTATTAGTTTCATTTAGCTTTGTAACAAGTTACCATAAGCTCAACGGCTTAAAACAATCCTCATTTATTGGCTCACAGTTCGTAGTGTCCCAAGGCAGAAACCAAGTTTTCAGCTGGGCTAAGGTGTCATCTTGAGGCTCCAGGGGCAAACCTGCTTCCAAATTCATTATTTTATTTTATTTTATCTTATTTTATTTTTTGAGACAGAGTCTCAAGTTGTCTCCCTGGGTAGAGTGCTGTAGCATCATAGCTCACAGCAACCTCCAATTCGGGCTCTGGGAGCCTGAAGTGATTCTCTTGCCTCAGTTTTTCTATTTTTAGTAGAGACAGGGTCTCGCTTTTGCTCAGGCTGGTCTCAAACTCGTGAGCTCAAGCAATCCACCCGCCTTGGCCTCCCAAAGTGCTACAATTACAGGCATGAGCCACTGCGCCTGCCCTATTTTTTAATTTTTTGTTGAGAGTCTCACTTGGTAACCCCAGGTAGAGTGCCATGGTGTCATAGCTCACTGCAACCTCGAACTCCTAAGCTCAAGTGATCCTCTTGCCTCAGCCTCCCAAGTAGCTGGGACTAAAGGCCCACCACAACACTGGGCCATTTTTAGAGATGAGATCTTGCTCTGGCTCAGGCTGGTCTTGAACCCGTGAGCTCAGGCAATCCACTTGCCTCAGCCTCCCAGAATGCTAGGATTACAGGCATGAGCCACCATGCCCAGCCCTCATCCTTTGATTTTTTAATTTTTAATTTTTTAAGAGGCAGGGTCTTACTCTGTCCCCAAGGCTTCAGTGCAGTAGCACAATCATAGCTCACTGTTACCTCAAATTCCTGAACTCTAAGTGATCCTCCTGCCTCAGCCTCCTGAGAAGCTGGACTACAGGTGTACACCAACACACCTGGCTAATTAAAAAACTTTGTTTTGTAGAGACAGGGTTTTGTAGAGACAGGGTCTTGCTGTGTCAAGCTCATTCTTGTTGGTAGAATTCACTTCCTTGTGGTGGTAGGCTTGAGGTCCTCATTTTGCTGGCTGCCAGCTGGAAGCAACTCTTGCTACCTGGTCAGGCCCAGCAGAGAACCTTCCTTATTTTGAGTCCCTCCAACTTGTACCACCCAGAGAAAGTGTTTTTTATTTTTTTTTATTTTTTTTTATTTTTTATTGTTGTTGTTTGTTTGTTTGTTTTTTGAGACAGAGTCTCACTATGTCGTCCTCGGCTCACAGCAACCTCATCAGCCTCCCGAGTAGTTGGGACTACAGGCTCCCACCACAACGGCCGGCTATTTTTTTTGTTGTTGCAGTTGTCATTGTTGTTTGGCCTGGGCCAGGTTTTTACCTACTAGCCCTGGTGTATGTGGCTGGTGCTCTAGCCACTGACCTACAGGCACAGAGGCAGAGAAAGTAGTTATTTATTTATTTATTTTTATTTTTATTTTTTGCAGTTTTTGGCCAGGGCTGGGTTTGAACCCACCACCTCTGGCATATGGGGCCGGCACCCTACCCCCTTTGAACTACAGGCGCCAGAGTCTCACTTTGTCAACCTTTGATAGAGTACTGTGGCATCACAGCTCACAGTAACCTCTAACTCTTGGGGTTAAGTGATTCTCTTGGCTCAGCCTCCCGAGCAGCTGGGACTACAGGCACCACAATGCCTGCTATTTTGTTGCAGTTGTCATTGCTGGGTTTTCTTTCTTTCTTTCTTTCTTTTTTTTTTTAGTTGGCTGGGGCCGGGGCTGGGTTCAAACTCGCCACTCTCTGTTTATGGGGCTAGCGCCCTACCCACTGAGCCACAGGTGCCACCCGAGAAAGTAGTTTTCAAAGGGCTCCTGTGATTAGGTCAGACCCACCTAGTGGCCTTCCTGTCTTAAGGTCCACTGTACTACACAATATAACTTAATCCTGGGCATAAGTTCACCACATGCACAGTCCCAGGGATGATGCTGGCTTGCACAATAGGGGCCAGTACTTTCTGGAGCTGCTTTAGAATGTGGCTACCCAGGCTAACTGCTAGTCCTGGGGCTTGCAGCTGACTTTTGCCTTTCTAAGCTGGCCTCATCTTGTGAGTCTCCTGAGGTTTCCTAGGGTTTTATCCCAACCCTATGACTTAATTGCTTCTGGGGCAAACACTCCTTTAGGCCAGAGTGGCTTTATCTCTAACACTGGGGTGTTACTATATCTGTCTGCCAGGCTCTGCCTTTGGGGTTATGAGGAGAGGAGGAGGCAGGAGCCTGTCACTCATTAATTGCAGACACTCAGTTCTGACTTCTCTCCTCTGGGTCTCAGCATCTTCATCTCCTGTCACGTCTGAGGAACAGAGGCCCAGAGAGGTCAGAAACTCACCCTGCATCACACAGCAAGCTACTGTCTGAGCTGGGGTGGGAATCCACCTCCATCTCATCTAAAGCCCTTGTTCTAGCCCAACCGTTTAGGCTGGTCTCTGCTCAGAACCTGCTCATCCTCTGGGCTCAGAGGGGACGCCCCTCTGGAGCCTTCCAGGCCAGCACCCACCCCTGTGTACCATGACATCCTTTTCCCTCAGCAGACCTGGGCACAACAGGCATCATCCCCGCCTCCAGTTGCCTTGGCCAGGGGCTCAGCGACCCTACCCTGTAATGGAACCTGCTTCTCCTGCCTTGCTTTGTCCGCCTTGAGGACTGGGGACTCATCTGCACTGTCCCCAGGCGGCACGAAGCCGAGTTGCGGGAGCAGCGGGTCCAGGGCGGTGAGCGGCTGGAGGACGGGCACCTCCCCGCCCCTCCCTCCGCCCTCTCCCCGTGACGGCCGCGCAAGGCGCTTCCCTCCTTCTTCTCCCCCTCCGGCCGCGCCCGCCTTCCGCCCGCCCTGCTTTCTTCTCCGCCCTGCCCCGCACTGCAGCGTTGCCCACTGCAGCTGCAGCAGCCGCCCGCGTCTCTCCGGCCTCCGCAGCCCCTGACGCCAGCACCATGGCCAGCACCGTGTCGGGTAGGCGGCCGCGGGCTTCCTGCGGCGGCTCTGGTCTGCGCAGAGCCATTGTCTCGTTGTCCACTCTAGTTTTCCCATCTCGGACCTGTGCGTTGCAAGGCTGGGCCGGACTCACGGAAGCCGTGGGTCTGGGAGACTCGCTGCCCCTAGGACAGGGACTGCAGCGAGGGCCGGGCGGGTGTGGGTCGCCAGACAGGCGCCGTGCCCCGGGGAGCCCTCGGGGTGATGGAGGCGTCGGGCGCCGCCGTGCCAGGCAGGGAGCGACTGCGGCAGTGCGGCCCCGAGGACCTGCGCGGACTCGTGCCCCTGGGTGGGTGCACTGGCGAGTCGGAACTGTGGGACTGTGTCCAGGCGCCCGGCGACCTTAGATCTTGGTCGTACTGTGAGTTTGCAGGGAGGAGAGGGGGAGGGCGGGACCCTCTGCAAGAGCCCCATGGGGGAGCGCCTGTGAAGTGGGGGCTGGAGGGGCCGTTGCGGGAGGGAGAGTGGAGGTGCAAGACCGAAGCCGGCTCGAGCCGGGGGTAGTGGGGCAGCGCCTGCACCTCGCCTCGTCGTCCTCCCCACCCCACAATGCTGGCTAGGTTACCACCCTCCGCTACGCCTAGGTCACAGGCTCTGGCAGGAAAAGCCCCCGCCCTCTGCACCGCGGGGTATGGACTGGGGAGGAGCTGCTGCTATTTCTAAACCCAAATAGGAGGGATCTGCTCCTCTCTCCGCCTTGCGTGGGACTCTGGCGGAGGGGCGGGTGCGAGACGCAGGGACTAGCTGGTCCCCGCGCTCTGCTCGGTCAGAAAGCGCTAGCACCATCTTCAGCTTTGCACTCTGCAGGACCGGCCCCGTTCGTCCCCTTCGCATCCCCGCTCCATCCAAGAACCGCACTCCCGCCCGCCTGCCCTTCTGCCCTGGGGAGAGTTCACCACAGTCTCCTCTCCCCAGCTAACTGGGTTCTCTCCTCACCGCGCAATTGGCGGAAGCGCGGAACTCCACCCACGCACGTGTGCTGCTCCGCCCTCAGGTCGGGTGTGCTTGGAGGATGGGTGACCTCTGTGATGGATCACTGTCTACCTCCGTTCCCACCCTTTCTGAGAGTCTTCTGCACTGGAGCTTATCTGCTTCGCTCCCCCTCACACTGTCCATCCCCAAAGATAGTGGGGACAGGCTTTGAGCTGCTTGGACTCCTCCAGCACCTGAGAGCTGCTCTGCCCCTCCTGTGGCGGAGAGCTGCCCAGACCCACCAAGCCCTCCCCATCATCCTCCCCAGGAACACATATGCTCATGCCTGGGCTGCTATCCTGGTATTTTGTGTGACTTCGGGTGGGCCACCTGCCCTACTCTGTAGATATAAGGCTGGGGAGAGCATCACCTTGTCTGGCTGGTCCTAGGGTCACTTGGAGGATGAGTGGTGTGCCCACCCCCCTGGGAACAGTTGTTATTGCTACCATGCTGTTGCAGGCCCACCTTTTCCTCACTCCTGCTTGTGTAGAATCCAATCACCAAAAGACCAACATGCATTTTTAATATTTAATATGATGTGGATAGAGAGATGCAGGGAACCCAGATCCTGGCAGAGAATTGTTTCCTGATGCTTCCCTGAAGTCAGCAGAGGGGAAGGAGAAGAATCCTAAGTGGGGGGATATAGGAGTCAGAAAGGAGGGAGCCAAAGGGGAGGAGCAGCTCAAGGAGGGAGGGGCTTCCCTGGCATGAGCTGTCTGTGGAGAGGAGGCCTGGATGGGTCTGGACCTCAGCCCCCTCCTCCCTGCAGTGGGAGGCAGAAGATGTGCTCTTTAAACCTCTGCAGCTGTGAAACACAGCTCTGGCCTCCCTCCGGCCCCATGGACAGGCTTCCCCTTGTTCACCCTCTCCAAAGTGTGCCATTTACTTACCTGCCTGCCCTCCTATCCCCTGGACCTCCTACAGCCAGGCCACAGTGTGGCCTCACTCCCAGGGCCTATCTTATCTCCTCCTTGAGGATTGGTCTTCTGGGAAAGAAGTGCCCAGACCAGGCAGCGCCTGTGGCTCAAAGGAGTGGGGCACCCACCCCATATGCCTGAGGTTGTGGGTTCAAACCCAGCCCTGGCCAAAAACTGCAAAAGAAAAAAAAAAAAAAAAAAAAAAAGACATGGCCAAACCAGGGAAGCTCTACAACTATCATGTGCAGAGCCCTGCCTTTTTGCTGCTCAGAGCCACCGCCTGGGAGAGCTCTAACCTATATTAGCAGTCCCTCCCCACTTCTCTCCTGATGATGCAGGTGCTCACACCTGCCCCTCAAATTGTTCACAGCCACTATCCCCAAGTTGAG
This sequence comes from Loris lydekkerianus, assembly GCA_963574355.1. Classification (NCBI taxonomy): domain Eukaryota; kingdom Metazoa; phylum Chordata; class Mammalia; order Primates; family Lorisidae; genus Loris; species Loris lydekkerianus. The sequence goes on from CAUYPK010017502.1 coordinate 53,400, forward strand.
CAACAGCTAACTGGAAGGGAGCCTCCCTGGTTTTGGTCTCAAAACTTCTGTAATGAACCTGAAGCTCTTCTTACTGTGAAAATTTCAAGCTGAAGGCAGAGAAGGCTTTGAGCAGCTGTCATGCCTCAGGTTTCTGTCCCGTAAGGTAAATTCACTCAGGGATTTTTTTTTTTTTTTGTAGAGACAGAGTCTCACTTTATGGCCCTTGGTAGAGTGCCGTGGCATCACACAACTCACAGCAACCTCCAGCTCCTGGGTTTAAGCGATTCTCTTGCCTCAGCCTCCCAAGTAGCTGAGACTACAGGCGCCCGCCACAATGCCCGGCTATTTTTTTGTTGCAGTTTGGCCAGGGCTGGGTTTGAACCTGCCACCCTCGGCATATGGGGCCGGCGCCCTACTCACTGAGCCACAGGTGCCGCCTCACTCAGGGATTTTGAAGTCTGATGAGCAAGGGTGATCTGAAATGGCAAAATTGGGGGCTGGTATCTATTGGCAGAGAGGTGGGTGCTGGCAGAGTCAGACCCGGAGGGGCCAAGTCCTCCCCTTCCTGCCCTCTCTTAGGACCAGGTCTGTCCCACTGCAGCCCTCGGAACCAGCCTCCCTCTTGCCACCTCCCCAGGCCCAGCACAGAGCTGGCTCCTCCAAATGACTCCTGGCAGCTGGTTTCATACCTCTGACTCCTTCATCACCTGTCCTTGGCTATACTCTTCTTTATTTTATTTTATTTTATTTTATTTTATTTTATTTTATTTTATTTTATTTTTTGAGACATAGTCTCAAGCTGTTGCCCTGGGTAAAGTGCCATGATGTCACAGCTTACAGCAACCTCAAACTCTTGGGCTTAAGTGATTCTCTTGCCTCATCCTCCCAAGTAGCTGGGACTACAGGCTTCTGCCACAACATCTGGCTATTTTTGTTGTTGTTGTTGTTGCAGTTGTCATTGTTGTTTTAGCTGGTCCAGGCCAGGTTCAAACCCACCACCACAGTGTTTGTGGCTGGCGCCCTGCTGACTGAACTACAGGCGCTGCCTTTCTCTTTTTTTTTTAGATAGGGTGCTCTGTCGCCCAGACTAGAGTACAGTGGCATCATCACAGCAATCTCAAACTCCAGGGCTCAACCGATCCCCCTGCCTCAGCCTCTTTAGTAGCTGGGACTACAGGCATGCACCACCATGCCCAGCTAATTTTTCTATATTTTTTAGAGATGGGGTCTCACTTTTGCTTAGGCTGGCCTTGAACTCCTGAGCTTAAAGGAACTGCACGGGCCATGCCTAGTGCTTGGATTACAGGCATGAGCCACTGCACCCAGCCTCTCCCTCTTTAAAACTAACATTTTTTTTGAAACAGTCTTACTTTTTCACCCTCAGTAGAGTGCCATGGCATCTAGTTCACAGCAACCTCAAACTCTTGGGCTCAAGTGATGGATTCTCTTGCCTCAGTCCAAGTAGCTGGGACTATAGGTACCAGCCACAACACTCAGCTATTTTTAGAGATAGGATCTCACTCTTGCTCAGGCTGGTCTCAAACTCATGAGTTCAGGCAATACACCTGCCTCAGACTCCCAGAGTTCTAGGATTACAGGTGTGAACCACTGTACCCAGCCAAAACTAACTTTTCTTTCTTTCTCTCTTTCTCTCTCACTTTCTTTTTCTTTTCTTTCTTTCTTTTTTTTTTTTTTTGTTGCAGTTGGCTGGAGCCAGGTTTGAACCTGCCACCCTCAGTATATGGGGCCAGCGCCCTACTCACTGAGCCACAGGTGCTGGCCCCCAAGCTAACTTTTAATCACAAAAGTAATACATGAGTATGTTTTTCTTGTGAAAAAAATAAAACTTGACAACTCAGACCAAGTCTCCTGTGAGGCCTCCTCCCTCCCCAGCCATGACGAAAATGACTAGAATGTGTCTGCCTTGCTTCCCCCTCCTCTGAGATTGGTCCTTCCCCCAGAGGCTCTCTCTCATATCTGCCATTACAGGACTTGCTTTTGCTCCCTTTTACAAACTCTTCAGCTCTCTGCTGCTTCTTCCAAAAAGGTCTAGGACACCAGAAAATTTAGATCAAATAAGACAGTTCTTATGGTCTCAGGAGGTCCCAGCTCAACCTGATGAAGGGCTTGCTTACTTCTGCATCATGCCCTATTTCTATATCAATAGTTTTCTCAATTTTATGTCAACTCAGTTCAAAAACATTTTGTATTATAGGAACATCATGACCTGACTTACAGTCCTCCAAAGTTAACTGACCAAAACCAAGGAAGTTTTATAACCTACTCCAAATATTGCTGACTGCCAGATGTCTGTGGTCCTTGGTTACCACTTACAACTTCCTCTTTCCCTTGACAGGAAGCCCCTAAAGTTCATGCTAACTTAATATGATTCTTTAGGACATTAGCCCACCATCTTCTGTTTGCTGACTTCTTGAATAAAAGTCACTTTCCTTCCCCCAAACCATTATCTTCTATGAAACTTGCTCCAAGGTTTCTTGCCCATCTAAGTTCTTGTCTGTCCCCTTGAAGGATACTGGATTCTCTCTTGCTAGAGTGTCTCTGAGAGCTGTGCCTGCCCCAGCTTTGTGGAGTGGACACATAGGTCCCGGAGCCTCCTATCCATTGAGAGTGCTAGAGTGGTGGGAGGAGCACTGAGCACCTGGGACCTCACTCCCAGGAAAGTTGGGGGTTCACCCCAGAACCCTGGGCCCCTGATGTCCCTGTTGAATGGTGTGACTGCATTGGGCTCACAGCAGTGTAGAGTGCTAGCGAGCAGGGGCCAGCCTATCTACTGCGGAGTGTGGCTCCCTGGGACAGGCCGTGAAGAGATAATTTATTTTCACTCTGGAAGCAGGCATCTTCCCCTTCCTCTGGGAGGGGTCAGGGCCACAGTGGCCAGGCTCATCTCCTTTTTTAGTTGGGTGGCAAAGACACTAGCTCATGGAAACCTGATCTGAAAGGGCAAAAGGGCCAGCTGTGGTGCTGAACGGACAGCTCCCTCATGTTGGTCCTCCGTGGCAATTGTAGCCCCAGAGTGTGTGTCAGTGAGGGCCTGGTTTCATCTTGACGTGACTATCTTAACATCAGAGAGGACAGAGAAGGGTCTGAGGGTGCGTCACCCAAGTTTTCAGTCCAAGAAAGTGCTGTTCCCAGAGGCTTCATGGCTGTCTGGTCCTAGTCATGAGTGGTGGTTAATCTTTCCAACCTGAGCCAGCAAGTGAGGGGGAATGAGATGGGGAGGTGGAAGTAGGTGGGGACAGAGGAAGGTGAGAGTCTTAAAGATACACTCACAGGGAAGGAGAGGAGTCATAGGGGTACCCTCACCCCCGAGACAGAGAGATGCAAAGACAGTGACAGAGCTAGAAAGACAACAGGATGGACAGAGACCCAGTCAGATGGAAACAGAGTCTTAATCTGTTTGGGTTGCTATAATTCAAGATACCTAAGACTGGGTGGTTTATAAACAACAGAAATTTATTTTTTACAGTTCTAGAGCCTACATAGTCCAAGATCAAGGCACTGGTAAATTCTGTGCCTGGTGAGGGCTGCTTCTTGGTATGTAGACAGGCAGCCACTGTCTTGCTGCATCCTCACATGGTAGAAGGGTCAAAGGGTCTCTCTGGCGTCCTTTTCATAAGGACACTCATGCCATTCAGGAGAGCTCCCCCATGACCTAATCACCCCCCCCAAATGCGCCACCTCCGAATACCATCACCCTGGGGGTTAGGATGTCAACACATGAATTTTTGGGGAAGCAAATAGCCAGACTACAGCAGGCAGGAGAAACACACAGAAAGAAAGAAAACTGGAACAGAGATCAGTGTCTAACATTGAGACTTACAGAAATGTATAGACAGAGAAAGGGGGAAGAGGGAAGCAAGACAGAGAGACCGGGGTGGGGAGCAATGCCACGGAGAGTCAGAGTCCAAGTCTGGGGGTGTAGAGAGTTGCAGATGTGGACACAAAAGTGGGTGTGGTAAGCTGCCCTGCATGCCATGGGGAAATGCGCTGGACACAGTGAAGGGGAGGGTAAAGTGGTAACCTGGGGGCAGGCCTGGTTGGTAGGGATGAGGGTTCCTGCTCAGCTCAGCTTGTGCCTGCAGCCTACAAGGAGAAGATGAAGGAACTGTCGGTCCTGTCACTTATCTGCTCCTGCTTCTATGCACAGCCGCAGCCACACCCCAACACCATCTACCAGTATGGGGGTGAGTGTGCCCCAGCTGCTGCTGGCCCTGCCCACCTTGCCTGTCCCCTTGCCTCTTGGGGCCTCTCTGAACACACCTGGCCTGGCTGGCTTCTGGAGAGGGAGGTTCGGGGACTGCCCTGGGGGCTCGGGCTTAGGAGTGCAGCAGGAGCAGCTGCATCCCCTCCCTCACCCTGCACCCTCTGGCTGGGCCTCCTGAAACCCCCATCTGGTCTTGCCCTGCAGACATGGAGGTGAAACAGCTGGACAAGCGGGCCTCTGGCCAAAGCTTTGAGGTCATCCTCAAGTCCCCTTCTGACCTGTCCCCGGAGAGCCCTGTGCTTTCCTCACCACCCAAGAAGAAGGATACCTCCCTGGAGGAACTGCAGAAACGGCTGGAGGCAGCTGAGGAGCGAAGGAAGGCAAGGAGACCCCTACCCAGCCCACTTCAGAAGTCCTGATGAGGGCAGCCAGAAGGCCTCATTTGCCATGGCAGACAGGCCCCCCAGGTGCAGGGTGCTCCAAGGTCCCTATGTGTTAGGGTATTGGCCTGGGACAGAGATGGGTACATGGCTCCTTGGACCTTTTCCTAAGAGGTCAGAATGGGCTGGGGAGGAAGGAGGGTTCCAGGATGGCAGCCAGCTGGAGGAAATTAGGCCCCCAAAATTCAGGTGAGGGTGGGGGCACCCTGGGGCATGGCCACTGGGGTGTTACCTCGTGGTTTCCAGGAGGGGTTCTGGGGACATGAGGCTGGGAAGCCCTCTCCTAGGCAGTGAAGTGAGAAGTAAGGGCCTCACATCTGAGGACCTGGAGCTGGGGGCTGCTTGGAGCTTGGTGGGGCCATGGCAACTACAGGAGTGGGTTCCAGGCTGTCTCTCTGCTGCTTCTCTCATACCAGCCCGTGTGAGACTGACGTGCAAAGACCAAGGACGTGCTTTGGGGGTGGCCCTAGAGCCCACGTCCATCTCTCAGGGGAAATGGCAGGTTGGGGGGGGGGCTGGGGACCTAGGTTACATGGAGTAAACTAGTAGGGACTGGCATATGCGTGGTGACTCAGAAGCTACCCTACCCTCCTCCCCGGGGTCACCAGGCAGCCCCTCCCCTAGCAGGGCCAGACAGTGTGGCACCAGCAGCCCTGGGGACCCAGGGACCATAGGGACCCAGGGACCCAGAAGCTGGAATGTACGAAGCACCTGCTTGGTGCTCCGCGGGAGGATATGTGAGGAAACAGACGGAGACAGCGCAGTGACAGCCCCTAGTTGTGGGATTTTCCGAGTTCTGGAGGGGCAGGCAGCACGACAGGGTGCCAGCTTGGAGACGGGCGGCTCTCGAGCCAAAAGCTCAGTCACAAAGAGCGAGCATCCTCCGGCTGGGGCAGGAGCGAGGGAGTCTCCAGGCAAAGCGTGGAAAGGCTCAGGCAAAGCAGTCCAGAGTGCTCACCCTCGCGGACCGCAGGACAGAGCAGGCCGGCGCTCCTGGAGGACACGTGACCCGGGCGGCGGCTGGGCTGTGGGGAGCGGGGATAGTCGGTCCGCTGAGAGCAGAGGAAGGGCTGACCCAGACAGCGCCCGGGGGTCCAGCAGCCCACCAAGGCTCTAGGCAGGCGGAGGCGCCCACCGAGGCGCGTGGGGCAGTGGGGCGGCCGGGGGCGGGGGTCGCCCTCACTCGCCCGCCGCCCCGCGCAGACGCAGGAGGCGCAGGTGCTGAAGCAGCTGGCGGAGCGGCGCGAGCACGAGCGCGAGGTGCTGCACAAGGCGCTGGAGGAGAGCAACAACTTCAGCCGCCTGGCGGAGGAGAAGCTCAACTACAAGATGGAGCTCAGCAAGGAGATCCGCGAGGCGCACCTGGCGGCGCTGCGCGAGCGGCTGCGCGAGAAGGTGCGCGCTAGGCCGGGGCCAGGCCGGGGCCAGGCCGGGCGGTGGGCGAAGAACGGCGGAGGTCCGGGGCAGAGGGCAGGCAGGCTCGGACTGCTTGGGGGCGGGGCCTTGGCGGGCAGGGGCGGGGCGGGGCGGGGCCGGGAAAGATGTCGGGCCTGGGCGGACGCGTCGGGCAAGGGGCGGGGCCCGGGTGGGTAGAGACTCAGCGTGGGTGGGGCCGGAGTGAGGAGCGGGGCCCTGGAAGACCCGGCGGACCCGCCGGGGCTCAGCTGCAGAGGCGGTGCCGGAAGTGGGTTCTGGGGGCAGGGGGTGCCCGGGAGCCCGGCGCCTCCGGCAGTGCTCGAATCAGGGTCAGCATCTGGGTGCCCCGCTGGGACACAGTTCACTGTAATAACAAATAGGTCGACTCGTTAGATCGGAAGTGCCCTGAAGGACGACCAGAAGCGTGGCGAGCTGCTTTAGGTGGGGGCCAGCAGCTCCCCAGGACCCCGGCTCTTTGGCTGCCCCCGCTCACCGCGCCCTCTGCGACTCGCTTACCTCGTGTGCAGGTCCTTGGGCGCGGCCCCTGCTGTCCCCACTGTCACCCTCATCCCACCCCACTGTCCTGGCAGGAGCTGCACGCGGCGGAGGTACGCAGAAACAAGGAGCAGCGGGAGGAGATGTCCGGCTGAGGGCTCCGGATACGACGGGCGCCTGGATCCTGAGACGAGACAGAAACACTTTCGGGTTTTGGTTTAGTTTTGTTCAAGCTGTCTAGATGCAACTTGTGTTCCTGCTCCCTCCCCTCTTCCCCACACTTCCAGCCTCATGCTTTGCTTTAGCACTCTGAGCTGTCTAGTCTTAGTGGTGAGTCGCTGGCCCTGGGCTGTCCCCAGCGGAGCCTCCAGACACAGACGCGATCCCTCAGTTCAGACGCCAGGCCAGGCCAGGCCAGTGCGGGGTTCCCTCTCAGCAGCTGCTTTCTGGATATGGTTGAGACCTTAATAAATCCAGCGGCAGTGGCCGGCTTCACGGTGCCTTGCGCTGGGCTGTCTGGTCAGCACCTTGTCAGTGACGGCATGTCCTCTGAGCCAGCTCTGTACTGGACTACAGGCAAAGGCAAAAAGCACCTGCGTGTCTTCCCAAGGGGAAGGGGAGGAGCCTCGGAGGAGGAATCGGTTGGGCAAAAGATGCTGGGCAGGTCGGGGTTGAGTCCCCACGTCACCAAGGCCAACCCTGGAGCCTGCTGTGTAGCAGGAGCTTTTTGAAACTGGTGGGTGGGGGTAGAGGCTGCACCACTCTAAAGTAGTTGCTCACTGGTCCTCTGAATACCTAGCCTGGTGGGCACCCTGGGCCTTCCTAGGAGCCTACAGTCATCTGAGAGGGCTGGAGTTGAGGGAGGGGGTGGGTGTGGTTTGGCCTGAAGTGCTGGGGAGTGGGCATTCTCTACCAGGGACCCATGAGCAGGCTGCCGTGGTGGTCTAGAGGGTTGCGGGCAGAGTGGACACCACCTGCTGTCCACACCAGTTCAGATGCTTACCCTCCAAAGAGCCCCGGTCCCAGGTACCTGTGTGGGACTTCCTGCTGCCTCTTACCTCAGGGCCCTTTGGAGTCCTGGCCCCATCCCTTCCCTCTGCTCCCCTGGCTCCTGGGTTCTCAGGCTGCCTCTAGGCAGATGTGACAGGTGTGAGTGACTGCCACAAGTCCTTTTCAGGGACCCCACCCCCAACCCCAAGGGGGATTCCACTGGACCAGCTGCCTGCAGATTCCACTGTTGGAAGAGCAGGGAACAGGAGTCTCAAAGCAGCTGTTCACTACACCTCATCTATTTTTGGAATTCCTCAAGGGAAGGGCTGCGGGTCAGACACCTGGCCCTAGGCCTTTCCTGCCAACAACCTCCTCCCCTGGGTTCCTGTCCTTTCCTCGCCCTGGGGATCTCCACATCCCCCACGTTGGCCTTTGAGGATGGTCACCTGCCTGGGTAGGAGAGGTCTGTCTTTGTTCTACTGCATAGCCCCTTCTCCAGGGCACCCCACCCACAACTGGTGCCACGGCAGAGGCTGGAGGGCCCACGGGGATCCACTGCCCCCTCCATGTCCCCACAAAAACAGCCTCCAGCTAGAGCAGCAAGCCAGGATGGAAACCCTGGAAACATGGAAAACATGTGCATTTTGTGGGACACAGAAAGGAAGTGGATAGGGGACTGAGGGCTGGAATTCTTGCAGGTGGTAGCTCTCATAGCAGAAGCCTAGTACAGTATGCACCCATCTCATCCACGTAGTGAAGTGAACTTGAAATTAAATCAGTGAACAATTAAAGAAGAAAACCTGTGTGTTTAAGACACAGGTGTGGTTGAACAGTCCCATGTGAGCCCTGTGTGTGCATCTGCAAATGGGCTGCGTGCCCTCACTGTGTCTGCTCCATGTATGACTCCAGACTGCACTGGCTGTGAGCCTTGTTATCACCACTATGAACTGTTCCAGTGACACTGATGATTTTAAGAAATGAGTGTATACACTGAGCACAGTGGCTCACATCTGCAGTCCTAGCATTCTGGGAGGCTGAGGTGGGAGGATCCCTTGGACTCAGGAGTCTGAGGTTGCTGTGAGCTGGGCTGATTACTGCACTGTAGCAGGCAACCGATTGAGACTGTCTTCAAAAAAAAAAAAAAAGAAAGAAAGGAGAGTGTAAAGGACAGGCAAGTCCACTTTCCTCTCTGGAGCCCCAGGGGTGGGAGTTGGGGAAGAGGAGGGGTCCACTATTGGGAGTGGGGCTGGCTGGGACTGTCCCTTGGCCATTGCTGCTGCCCCTTGGGCCCCAGTCCTCCCAAGGAGTTTCCTATTGGCTCAGGACTGAGCCTTGGGCATGAGTCTTGAGGTGGGGGAGCCACTGGACCCCAGGGGTGTGCCCTGCAATTCAAGTGTCCAGACCAGGTTGGGGCTTAGAATAACAAAATGAGGCTGGGCTTGGCGGCTCATACCTGTAATCCTAGCACTCTGGGAGGCCAAGGTGAGTGGATAGCTTGAGCTCATAGGTTTGAGACCAACCTGAGCAAAATAGTAAGATCCCATCTCTACTAAAAATAGAAAAACTTAAAAAAAAAGAAAGAAAAACTGAGGCAGGAGGATCTCTTGAGCCCAAGTTGGAGGTTGCTGTGAGCTATGACAGCACAGCACTCTACACAGGGCAACAGCTTGAAACTGTCTCAAAAAAGGAGAAAAAAATAGAATAACAAAATGAGAAAATGAGAAAAGGAGAATGCCCTGAATGGTGGACCAAACAGTCAAGTGGGGTGCCCAGCAGGGGCCCCTCCCTGGGAAGGAGGCAGGTTTGTTGGGTGTCCACACTCCCCAGCTGAGGCCCACACATGGGTCATCACCCCTCCTTCTCTAGTCCAGGAAGATGCAGGTAAGTCAGAATCCAGGGCACTCAAATCTGAGTGGGAAAGGAAATGCTCAGAAGACATGTTTATAAGGTGTGAGCTCTGCATACCTGTATTTGGGGTACACAGGCATGCATGCCCAGTGTTGGCCTCCCCACAAGACCAGGCTGACCACAACCTGGGCTTTAACTCTGAAGGGCCTGGTAAGGCACGGAAGGGCAGATGGCATTTGTGGTAGTTGCCACGTGGCACCTCTGACATCAGACAGGGACTGGAACCCTGAACAAACTGATCACACTTTTAACAGAGAAAAGCAATGAAGGGACCCCTGCTGGAAAGCCTGGCAGAGCTGTATTAGTCATCTACAGCTGTGTGACAAATTACCCCATAGCTTAATAAGTGACTTGAAACACCCAGTATTATCTCAGTTTCTATAGGTCAGGGTACAGGGTGGGTGTCTTGGCTCAGGGGCTCTCCTGGGCCTGCAGTCAAGATGTTGGGCATGTGGTTGTTGGTGGGAGGCCTCACTACCTCACTGCAGGGACTGCGACAGGACTGTGTGGGTGTCCTCACAACATGAGCTGGACTCCCCAGAGCTAGTGCTCCCGATGGGGAGCAAGAAGGGAGATCCACAGTCTGACCTAGGAAGCCAAGTTCTAGGAACCCCACCCTCAGGGGAGGGGCATCAGGCTCTACCTTTTGAAGAAAGGAATGTCAAAGAATTTTGGACAAATCTTAAAGCCAAGTCAGATGCTCTGCCTAGAAGGACTGCTGTAGTCTGAATGCATCTCCTGAAATTCATGTGTTGGAGACTTAATCCCTACTGCAACAGTGTTGGGAGGTGGGACCTCATGGGCACCACTCTCGTGAACTGGTAAATGTGAAAATAGCTTGTGGGAGTGGGTTTTTGTTTTTGTTTTTTTGAGACACAGTCTCAAAGCTGTTGCCCTAGGTAGAGTGCTGTGGTGTCACAGCTCACAGGAACCTCAAACTCTTTGGCTTAAGCGATTCTCTTGCCTCAGCCTCCCAAGTAGCTGGGACTATAGGCGCCTGCCACAACGCCTGGCTATTTTTTTTGTTGCAGTTGTCATTGTTGTTTTTCGAACTCGCCAGCCTCGGTATATGTGGCTGGTGCCCTACCCACTGAGCTACGGGTGCCGCCGTGAGTGGCTTCTTATTCTTCGGCCCTTTGCCCTGTTGGGACAAAGCGTTCCTCCTTGCCAGAGAATGCAGTGTTTCAGGAAGCAGAAAGACTGGGCCCTCACCTCATGGTCCCTTGATTTTGGACTTCCCAGTTTTCAGAACTGTGAGGATAAATTTCTCTACCATCTCCACCTGAGGAAACTTCCCAGGTCTCTGACCCCACTCCCCCTTGTAAGCCCTATTTTGGCAGCTCTTTTTTTATTAGAGACAGAATCTCACTTTGTCGCCCTTGGTAGAATGCTATGGTGTCACAGCTCACAGCAACCTCAAATTCTTGGGCTGAGGTGATTCTCTTGCTGGGACTACAGGCACCCACCACAATGCCCGGCTATTTTTTTATTGCAATTTGGCCAGGGCCAGGTTTAAACCCGCCACCCTTGGTATATGGGGCCGGTGTCCTACTGAATGAACCACAGGCACTACCTTAGGAGCCATTTTCGAGGTAAGACACACAGAAGAGGTAAGCTTGCTATGCCCCTTAGACAAAGACTGAACTGAAGGATGTCATAAAAGGCTGGGATGGTGGCTCACACCTATAATCCCAGCCCTATAGCATGGGCTTAGGCAGGAGGATCACTTGAGGCCAGGAATTGGAGATCAGCTTGGGCAATAGTAAGACCCCCATCTCTACAAAAAAAAAATAGACTAATTGGCTGTGGTCATGGGTACCTCTAGTGCTATTCAGGAAGCTGAGGCAGTAGGATCACTCAAGCCCAGAAGTTTCAGGTTGCTGTGAGCTGTGATGATGCCATAGTACTCCAGCCAACAGACCTTGTCTTAAAAAAAAAAAAAAAAAGAAGAAAAAAAAGAGATACCAGTTTAATTGGGCAAATATACACACAAATCACTACGCCTGGCAGATCAACTTTTTAAAAATTAAAAAAAAAAAAAGGAAAAACTGGTGGGATGTAGACAAAAAAAAAAAAAAAAGAAAAAAAGAAAGAAAGAAAGAAAACTAAAAGCCTCAAAGATTATAAATTTGCAACTGTAACAACTGACTAGTGAAACCAGGCCTTTTAAGAAAAGACAGTGCCTTCTTCTAAGGAATGTTTGTTTCTGTTGTGGTGCCTGGACATTTCAAATAAGACTGTAGAAAAGCTAAATAACAGCAGGACCAACAAAAAGGATCAAAAGGAGGCTTTTCCATTTCTCCTGATTAGTAGGAGAAATGGTAATTTTCACAAATAGACACAGGTCTACCCTGTGTCCTCAGCCCTGCTGCTTTAAATCTTCCCCTTCCTGGTATAGTGAAACTATGGATGGCAGCGTATCACAGCTCAGCCTCCTGCATCCTGTTTGTTTCCTCAGCTCCCACATGTCTCCTAGGTAGAGATTTTTGGGAACTTTACTGTGGACACATCACCTTCTCTGAAAAGGAGGAAAAAGTGGCTGGGTGGGCTGGGGCACCTATAGTTCAGTGGTTAGGGCACTGGCTACATGCTCCAGGGCTGGTGGGTTTGAACCCAGCCTGGGCCTGCTAACCAAAACAAACAAACAAAAAAAACAGCTAGGCATTGTGGCAGGCGCCTATAGTCCCAGCTACTCGGGAGACTGAGGCAAGAGAATCGCTTAAGCCCAAGAGTTGGATGTTGCTGTGAGCTATGACACCATAGTACTCCACCGAGGGTGACAAAGAGAGACCATCACAGTCAAAAAAAAAAAAAAAAAAGGAGGAAATGTGTTTAAATTTGGAACAGAAAGAGCAATGAGAACTAGAAGACAGGAATAAAATGAATTAAATTGTAAAAATATAGATCTGACACATTGTTTCTTATTTATTTATTTATTTTGTTGTAGAGACAGAGTCTCACTTTACCGTCCTTGGTGGTCCTTGGTGGACCTTGGTGGACGTCACAGGACTCACAGCAACCTCCAGCTCTTGGGCTTCCAGGATTCTCCTGCCTCAGCCTCCCGAGCAGCTGGGACTACAGGTGCCTGCCACAACGCCCTGCTATTTTTTGTTTGCAGTTCGGCCGGGGCTGGGTTTGAACCCGCCAACCTCGGTATATGGGGGCGGCGCCCTACTCACTGAGCCACAGGCACCACCCTTTTATTTATTTTTTTTAAAACAGAATTTCACTTTGTTTCCCTTGGTGCAGTGCCATGGTGTCACAGCTCACCACAACCTCAAACTCTTGGGCTTAAGCTATTCTCTTGCCTCAGCTTCCCAAGTAGCTGGGACTACAGGCACCCGTCAAAACACCCGGTTCTTTTTTATTTATTTATTTATTTTTATTATAGATAAAAATATGCACCATAGATGTGGCCCAACCCATCACCCTCCCTCCACCCAAACCTCCCCCCTCTCTTTCCCTTCCTTCGTCCTTTCCTCAAAGTTTTGTGGTATAGTTGGGTTATAGCCTTCATGTGAAAGCTATAGTTTAATTTCATAGTAGGGCTGAGTACATTGGATACTTTTTCTTCCATTCCTGGGATACTTTGCTAAGGAGAATATGTTCCAGCTCCATCCACGTAAACATGAAAAGAGGTAAAGTCTCCATCTTTCTTTAAGGCTGCATAGTATTCCATGGTATGCATGTACCACAATTTGCTAGTCCATTTGTGGGTTGATGGGCACTTGGACGTCTTCCATGACTTAACAATTATGAATTGGCCTGCAATAAACATTCTGGTACAGATGTCTTTGTTATATTGTGACTTTTGGTCTTCTGGGTATAAACCTAGAAGAGGAATTATAGGATCGAAAAGCAGGTCTACTTTTAGGCCTCTAAGTATTCTCCAAACATCCTTCCAGTACAAACGTATTAGTGGGCATTCCCACCAGCAGTGTAGAAGTGTGCCCTTTCCTCCACATCCACGCCAACATCTCTGGTTTTGGGATTTTGTTATGTGGGCTACTCTTACTGGGGTTAGGTGATATCTCAAAGTAGTTTTGATTTGAAGAATGCAAATTTTAAGCAGAAACACACAGAACTAAAGGAAGTCGAGGCTGGAGCACTCAGCTGGCCAGCCTTAGAGAGACAGCTCCCGGCCGCTGACACTGTCCCAGCTGCCATAGGCCCTGCACCTTCCACACCTGCATATAATCTGTTCCACCTACCACAAAAGGGGAGAGTTTTTAAATTCTCCTCTTCTACTGGCTTAAGTAACTGAATCAGTTTTCCCCTTTTGTTAAAAAAAAAAAAAAGAGCTGATAAATTCCATTACTAGAAATCAGATCTCACTCAAGGAAGTAACAGTCCTGGTATCTCTCCAGCTCCTTCCTCCATCCTCTCCAGGGTAAACGGCCTGCCTGCTGGAGTTTTGGAGGCTCAGATGTGATTATGGAGACTGAAACCCCCATGGTATGGCCTCTGCAGGCTGGTGACCCTGGGATGACAGTGGTGTGGCTCAGCTGAAGTCCAGTAGCCTCATAACCAGAGAAGCCGGTGCTATAGCTCTCAGTTCAAGGCCAAAGGCCTAAGAACCAGGAAGAAAGGGGGCTGCTGGTGCACGTCGCAAACTGAGTGTGCCCAGGTGAGAGCTCCTTGGCCAGACAATCTGCAGTAAGCACCACTCAAAACAGACGCAGGTGTGTCCTGCTCTACCACAGACGGGCTCTGAATCCTTCCAGCTCAGTATCAGTGGGAGCACGAGGAGCCACGTGAGTCCAGGTTGTGTCCAGCTGGCTCCTGCACAGTAAATCTGATTCTTTAATCTTCGTATGTAACTCCTGGGACTGAGATTCTCACTTTGTGTTTTGTGACTTCAGTGAGAATGAACAGTGTTGTGTATTTTTTTTATTTAATTTATTTATTTTTATTGTTAAATCATAGCTGTGTACATTAGTGCAATCAAGGGGTACAATGTGCTCCTTTCATATACAATCTGAAGTATTCTCATCAAACTGTTCAGTGACAGTGTTGTGTATTAAGCCTCCTCCAACATCATCAGAATGCAGTGGTCACTTTTAATACATGAAAGGATTTTACAGATTAACTGAAAACTTCAGAAATGAGTAATGATGGATTGAGAAAGACACATAATTTATATGTTCATGTAATAATCATAAATTCAGTAGTTAGGGGTTTGGACAGGAAAAACAAGACACGTGGATGATAAGCTTCAACTGTAGGTTAATACCCTTCTGGCTGTGAGCATGTTGTGGTCATAATATCTTTTTTTTTTTCTTTCTGTTCTCTGCTTATCAAAAGGAAGAGCAGGTATAAGAAGTCAGACTTGATAGAGCGTGTTCTCAGAACTATAGCTATAACAGATAAAAGAGCAAACACCCAGCTCTGCTGCTTGTGAGATCTGTTGATGGATTTAGATGAATTCTAAATCGTGTGTCTTCTCTGTAAATGGCCCAGAAGGAGTTCTTATTCTAAAAACTAGGACTCTTGGTGCATAACTATATTTACACAGTGAACAAGAGAACTAGTGCTCAAAAAAAGTTACAATGGCTGATGTTTGGTGATGAAAAATACAAGCCATACTCTGGCATTAGTGTTTAGATCGTCCACTTGTACAGAGAGCACAAATCAATTCATTAATATCATTGACTAAATGAATGAAATCAAGAGCCATAAGACGGGTACTGGGGCAAGCTCAGTTGCTTGATCTAAGTAAGACATGCTGGGTCTACTACCAATTATTATTTATCCCGAAGTTGAATGAGATATAGTTCCCAAAATAGTTACATATGGACAAGCCTTATAAATCTAAGTCTGCAAAGTTAATATGGACATTGCAACTTCTCCCATGTCACATTTTCATTTTGGTTATTTCACTCAAAGATGGGAGATATCTCAGGGTTCAGACACTACTTAACAGAAGAAAGTTTTGGGGACTGAGTGAGCTCAGTGGAATTATCTGAGAATTCCACCTAAACACAAATCTCCCTTTACTACCTGATGAACATCACTGCCCCTTTGAAGTGCCAGCAGTGTCTAAAATATGAAAAAAGGATAAACCCTGTAGTTTCACTGTCTCTTCAACATAAAGTTAGAGAACCCTCTGCTCATTCAAGCATCCAGACTTAAAGTGAGCAAACATCACAGATCCTGCAAACATGTTGTGTCTTAGGAAAGAAATCACAGAACATGCATAACTCTGAGATCACATTTGCAATTCTCAATTACTTTCTCAAACACCTTGTTTCTGCAAAAAGAGAAATCATTCCAAGTCTGGGAATTAGTGGTGGGTGAAATTGGCAACATTTGAATTCTTTATATGTCTATTCTTCACACTATATTTTAAACAAATTCAGCATAAAACAGAAACTCTAAATATATCTTGCGCAGAATTTATCTACAGTGGTGACGAAAATGACTTACAGTCTCTTTACTGTCTCTATCAATGTACTCAAAGCCCCCAGTGAACGTCCCATTAAGTAAATATCAGGCTTATTATGCAAATACAGCTTTAATATAAGCCTCATATTTTCATCGGCATCAAAGTCATCCCTGGAAAGCATGCAGACTGCATGGAAAAAGCTGGCCTGCCATGCAAACACAATGGCTCAACAAACTATCTATTCCTTCCAACCAGAGTGTTATGCGTTTCTGCTTTTAAAGACAGTTCACTGCCTGGGTCCACTACCATTTATCATTCAATTCTCTAAATATTCTAAATAACCATATATAAATATGTTTAATAACCATAACTATAAATAAATACAAAGTATCCCAAAGGACACTCACAAAGTCACCATACACAGGGAAAATGGGAAATTGTAGATAAATGTAGCTTTGATTACAAAGTATTCATTGCAAAATTTAACAAAATATTTACAAAATATTCCCTACTTTTTGGCCATCTCTTTGTAAAATTTTGTAATGAGTATTTTATAAATCAAAGTATATTTAGCTAGTTTCCTAATTCCCCGATGTATGGTGAATTATGGGCGACTTTGGGGATATCGTGTGCAATAAGTATACTTAGCCAATGATACACTTTGTGGTATTATTTTTAGTACTTTATTTTCTAGTAATGTTACAACTTTCTCTAAGAAGCTCTTTGCACCTCTCAGAACTGTTATTTTAATAAAATATAAATGAATTCTATTGTCAAATTAACAATTTAATACCAATAGATTTGATGTAGGATTCAAACTAATTTTGTTGGGCTTTCCAGTCAGTTAAATGTACCTTCTGACCAATTCCAGAATGTATATTTTCTGCACTTTCAGTGCTAGTTTTTCTGCCCCAGCAAAGGCATAAAAGAGAAAATACCCTTCAGGTTTGTATCTGTGTTGGGCGCTTTGCCATCCCCCAATACATACTGAGGATTAAACTTTGCTTCTGTGTCCCCACTGATGAAGGAGGGCCCAAGGGTCACAGTTGTTTAACAGTTACAAAGACAGAACAGACAGAAGGCTGGAAATCACTTGTTAATACACTGATGATGCAGAAGGGACTTCTCCCCCTCCCTCTCTCTCCCTGTGTGGGGTGTGTGTGATTTCCCTGGAACTGGAGCAGGCGAGGATGTTGCAGTGGGTGTGTAGTACACCTTGTTAGAAGATGCTCTGGGAGTGGAGGAGAAAACTTCCTTTGAAATCAGGAGCTAGAGGTTAGTTAAACTAATACGAAATAAGATTATTGCCCCAAACAGAAATCAAGGGGTGAAACAGATGTGCAGAATTTGTATGACTGTAACTCCTTTGGTAGAAAATGGGAGATCATTTGGTTAAGGGCAAAAATAGAAGTCCATGTGTAAACAACGTAAAGTGAGAGTTAAGGGGCCATGTCTGGTGGGTTAGTCCATGCCTGTCAATGAGTTTGCAACAATCAGGGAAGAAGACAAGTGAAAACAATCTTTTCTCTAAATTCTTCAGGAATGTACATTTGGCACGAGCTGTAACATAGATGCTAAAGCCGTGTGTGGGTTTGAAAAACAAAAATAAGTTTAGTAACCTTGATAAGGAACACAGCTCCAACAAAGTCCATTCCTAATCAAGGGCAAAGATTGTGCCAAGTCATCGCCTCTCTTCAAGGTCAAAGGAAGTAGGAAGGGCACTGTGAGCAGTATTTGTGTGGAAGAATCAAGAAGTCTTCCCAGGTCACACGCTTTCTTGTCCAACAGGGAGGGGAGGAATTACAGCAGGGAAGTGATGTTTATGTCCTGTTTCTGCCTGCTTTGAGCGTTGTCTGCCCTTGAGGGAAATTAATCACAATATATGGAAAACCAAAGTGTTTGGGAGAGTGGCTTGAGGATGAGATTACTTGAAACAAGCATTTCTTTGGGGGCTTTGGAGGGAATTGAGGTTGGATAAACAAGATTCTTATTCCTCAAGGCTAAAATATTAACAACAAAAAGGAACAACAGACACCTTGACACGGGGCCTGAGATCCTGTAGCTGCTATGAGCAAGCTGCAACTCGGAGGTCAATCAGCCTGCCAGTCTCTTGTTACTGGGGAGTTTGATTTTAGCTGCATATTAATTATGCATTACAGATGCACACACAGACACACACATACACACATGCACACGCACATGCATGCAGGGTAATGATTGTGTCGCTGAGGCGGACGTGCTCCGTAGCTCACTCAGGTCACTTCAGACCCCGTCGGATCCCATGTTGTTTACTGTCAGGTCCTCAGCCTCCTTTTCTCTGAAACTGGCTGCCAGGGATCAAACTTCCTCCAAAATGGAACCTTTTCACCAAGGCCTTCCAGAGGGAAGAGATTCCAGACACCATGCGGTGACAATAAATGTGTATATGGTGGCAAAAATCAAAATTTTCCAGCAACACACCTTAGGCAAGTGTGGCTTCACACACTCAGGGAACCACACAGGTGGCGACATCTCAGAAGTGTCCGTTTCAGAGACGGGGTTTTTAGGTTGCACAGGAAATGGATGTCGAAGGCTTTTCCTGCCGTCGCTGCAGTTTTGGTGATTGCAGCGGGCTGGGGGACAAAAGCTCAGCAGAAATATCCCCGCACTTCCCTCAAGCCCAGCTGCCTGCGCTTGACATCTTGAAACCGGCGCTTCAAGGAGCTCTCGGGCTCAGAAAGCAACGCATGAAATGTAAGGCCAGAAGCATCTATTTATTAAGCTTGGTCACTAAATTAATCTTTCCCTCTGGCCGGCTGTGAAACGGAGTTAATGAGGATGAAGCAGAAGCCGAGCTGGGACATATTTAGCCACAAGCTGCACCCCAAGGCCTCGTTCCCTGGAAAGGAGAAATCAGGACAGCTCCCTCCTGCATCAAAGAGGACGGCCCTTCCTCTGCCCCCCTTTCCTGCGTCTCTGGAAGCCGGCCCTGCCACTGCTCGCGCACCAAGCCGCCTGCCAGGCCTTGTCCTGCGGTTGGAGCCCTTGGTCTGTAAACCCAGCCGCTGGTTTACTGGGCGCTCTTCCGGGTGCAGAAGACAAAGCCGCGCACCCCAGACACAGTCACCGACGTTTTCAGACGGTGGGTGGGGTGGTCGGGTGGTCAGGGAAAGCTGACCGTGGGTGGTCGGGCGGTCAGGGAAAGCTGACCGTGGGTGGTCGGGCGGTCAGGGAAAGCTGACGGGGGTGGTCGGGCCGTCAGGGAAAGCTGACCGGGGGTGGTCAGGCGGTCAGGGAAAGCTGACCGGGGGTGGTCGGGCCGTCAGGGAAAGCTGACCGAGGGTGGTCAGGGAAAGCTGACCGTGGGTGGTCAGGCGGTCAGGGAAAGCTGACCGGGGGTGGTCGGGCCGTCAGGGAAAGCTGACCGAGGGTGGTCAGGGAAAGCTGACCGTGGGGCGGTCAGGGAAAGCTGACCGGGGGTGGTCGGGCCGTCAGGGAAAGCTGACAGTGGGTGGTCGGGCGGTCAGGGAAAGCTGACCGGGGGTGGTCGGGCGGTCAGGGAAAGCTCCCTGAGAAAAGCACCACTTCAGCCGAGCCCGCCGAGCCTGGCCGTAAGCGCGGCCTCCGAATAACGCGGGGCAGGAGAGGCGTCCACGGAGGGAACAAATCCCTGCCTCGACAGATGCATTTCTCTCCCCCAGTTCCTTAAGGTGAGGGATTTATCCAGAAGGAACACTAGGAAAGGGGCGTCAAGGGCCGGGAGAGGAAAGCCTGGCAAGCCAACCAGCGTAGAGCCCACAGAAAGTGGGAGGGGCGTGAGCTGGGTAACCAATGACCAATCGAAGGACCACGGCCGACCAATAGGAAAGGGCGACACTGCCAGGGGGCGCAGACAGGCCAATGAGAGACTCGCAGCCGTTCCGCCGAGAGTCTCGGGCCGCCGCCGCAGTTGGGTCCGCGCGCTCTCCCGCCTTCACTGCGCGGACCCACCTCCAGCTCTCTTTGGGAGTGCTCTCAACTTTCCCTTTGTTCTTCCTAAATAAAATCTCCCTGGTACCCTGACCCTTGCGTAGGTTGCCTCTGCTCTCCGTCCACACTGCCACGGCCGCTCCAGTTTCATTTGCAGTTTCACTCACTTGTGCTTCCGGTTACTGCCCACCTGGGTTGAACTTTTGGGGTCAGCGAGTAATTGAACCAGGTCAACTGGGTTTGGGGAACCAAGGTCCTGACCCCCATATTTGTTGTTGAGGACACAGCCATGGGCCAGATTCAACTCGTTGGGGGCACTGAGACCCTGGGGAGGCACGTGCTGTACCCCAGAGAGACAGATGCATCCGAGACCCCAGCACCCGGTGACTGGGCGACCTTGGGCATGTGTTTACCTTATAAGAACCTCAGTTTGTCACTGGGAAAAAATAGCAATAACCTGGCATGGTTATTGGCTCAAAGAGTGTTAGTTAATCACAGTCCTAATGATTATGTTTGTGCCAGGTGTGAAGTTAAGTCTTGCAAACTTTTAGAACTTTAATTCTCCCAAAGAAATAGACACTATGTATTGTTATCACCATGGTAAAGACAAGGAAGCAGAAGCCTCTGGGCCGGAGTGAACTGCTCCACGGGTAAAGCTGGCGGTGGGTGGGGGTGGCTGGCGCTGCAGCCGGGTGGGCGCCAACCAAGACGTCCAACTTCCTCCGGCTCCAGGTCTGACCCTCCTCAGGTGCCATCAGAAGCCACTGCCCTGAGTTTACATTGCCAACTGCCTTCCCTTAAGAGGATCACAAAGGGAAGGGGTGCCGTTCCATTTCTACCTGCTCTCTGTGGTTTCTTCTCTGCGCAGATGAGACCATCAAAAAGTTCTTTTGCTTAACCCTATTTAAAAGAAAACTAGGCTGGAGTAAGCATGGCTGAGGCGACATTCCCGTTACTCTGTGAAGTAAGTGGTTTATCACACACGAACACACTGTGACAGATTAGTTCTGATGACAGAAGTGGCCTGTGAGGAACAGACCCCTGTGTCACTTATCTCCAAAGAAAAGCTGTCTCCATAAAGATGATGAAACTCGGTCTGACAAATCAGCAACGTGCGGAAAGCAAAGTTCAATGAGACTGTTCGTGAAAAACTTCTTCCATTATTACATGCTCCATTTATGAGAGATTAGAATTTATAAATATTAATAACATTACATATGTTTATATGTAAACTAGTTACATATAAGCAAATGGGAGAATAAACCAAGAATGAGATATTTTAATAATAACTGTGATGCGTGTGTGTGTATGTGTATATAGTCAAAGACAGTTGTAGTGATACCAAAAAAAGTATATAAAAAAAGCATTTTGAAAATTATAAGGATTTTTGTTTCTTTGGTCCATAAAAATGTATTAAGTACTTACTTTCCCAACACTGTTCTAGACACTGAGGATATAGCAGTAAACAAAACAAAAATATATACCATTAAAGCAATAATAACAATAAATACTGACCATCATGAAAATTAACACCCTCTTAATGTAAATATTGAATAGTACAGAAGTATTAGTAATTTTTGTTTTCTTAGCTTTAGGTTTTTGACTTTTATTTGTCAATATGTGACAGTATGCTTTTTTAACTGGTTACCTGTCAAGTAAACCTTAACTATTCACCAATTTCCTAAGAGTTCATTTGGAGAAGAGAACCTGGGAGGTAAAAAGGCAATAAAAGTCTGTCAGGTGAGATTGTGGGAGGGAGGAGGAAGGAGAGAATGATGTCTCTCACAACTTTGTCTACTAAAATGCTGGCAACTCAAAAGTAATTTCACCATTAACATTCTAAGTAAAGCACCTGCTACTACTTTCAAAATAAAAATTGCTTAACACATTTCAAAGTCAGAAACGTGTCTGGTCTGAATTACCATTCCTCCCATTAGCATGACTAATCAAGAGTTTAGTGTGTGTGTGTTCAGTGAGAGCTAGCCCCCAGCCAGTCCTCAAATGCAGCAATTATATGGTTTCCTCCCACTCCTGCCCCACACCCTGGATCCTGCAGGAAAAAGGGTGTTCAAACAGGCTGAAGCATGATTCTTAGTGAGTGGGTAAATCTAGAAAAGTACAGCATTTTAAAATAAGCAGGAGAAAAGAGCAGGGGTGTGTCCTTCTCTGAAACACCAAGAATAACCTCTTTTTGGAGGAAAGAAGAAGAGTCCAGAGTGACAAAATGAGACCTAATTGGTTAGCATGCTAAAAGAAGATTTCAGGGAACAGAGACCTCCAAAACAGTCTTCAGCCAAAACGGGGCAACTCGGGCTTCTGAAAGCTATCTAGGAACAAAAGAGAAGAGAAGGGGGTGGGGAGGTGGGGAGAGAGATTGTCAGATCTCTGTGAAAAGGAATGGCACCATTATGCTTGTGTTTTCAGAAGTGGCCTCCTCTTATCCTGGTTTCAAAAGAAGCCCCCTCTATTCACCTTCTCATTAAAACAGCCTCTCCAGAAAAAAGTGCTGAGACCACACAAAGCAGGACATTCATCACTAGGGCAACCCATGTACTCAATGAAAACTGGCGAGCACAAAGGGCTCGCTTAAGACTTTGCAGGAAAGCTGGTTCTCTCAGCCTCTCAGGCCATCTTTCAGATTTAACATCAGACTCAGGTGGGAAATAAGTTCTATTTTTTGTTTGTACTAGGAATACTTATGAAGAACGACATCATCCATTTAATTTAATTTTACTTTTCAAAGCAGGCAACTTCTTAGGTCTCATTAAACCCCAGATTTTTATTTACTAAGACACTACCACCAGCTGCATTCCATCCCACTTGTAACATCTAAATTCAATGTGGCTGTCTCCCAGGATGGCCTAGATACTAAATCTACAAAGACCATATAGATATGCTTCTTCCCAGCTCTGCCCCTACCTACCCCCCACCCCCAACTGCCTCTCACCCTTCCTCCCTGTCAGAGACACCCCCCCCCCCGCACACACACACACACACACACACACACGCCCCACTCTCACACACACCTTCTTAGGGCAGTAGCTGCCTACCTAGCAATATTTCAAATATAAAGTGTGAAATGACGTCAGAATCTGGCTACAATCCCACTATTTGCACTTATATTGACATTTATTGCAAGCCATTTTTGTCTTATCCATCCTTTTTAAGGACTTTGAGAGATTAAAGTCACAAAGAGCCAGTCTCCAGTCAGTGGAGGCAAGTGGCAGATAGTCTCACAAAGACCCATCATAGGCCACTCATGTTCTGTGCGTGCACCTGATCAGCCCCCTTCACTCCTGGGCACCCTTACAGATCTCTTCCCCCCCCCCCCTTGGAGATGAAATGAAACCATTACATTTGGCCAGAATAATAATACTGTACCTCAGTTTTATTTTAATTTGCCGTTGACAAAGCTTTTTCTCAGTCACTTCTAAGAGAAATAACCTCTCCTGAGCAATCACTTTAGCATATTAGAATCTCAAGCAGAAGTTCCATTGTGGACACCTGAGGCAGTTTTCTCAGATATAGGACAGACTTCAGCTGGAGTGTGAAATTGGATCTTTTTTTTTTTTCTTTTTTGTGTATTCTGAGGAATGGAGTGAATTGGTTCTGTACTTTTGTCTCATAAACTATTCTTTCCTTTTGTTTTACATCTACACAAAGCACTTAAAAAAAGAAACTTGAAAAGGAGCTCAGGGGGAATACTAGTTAGCTTTTTCACATTTACCAAGAGAATTCAAGATCAGAAAAAATTACCATATAAAATTAAAAATAACCAGAAAAAATGTATCAAGTTCTGAGTCAGGCCCAAAGGAGTTCAAGATTAGTGAGACGAAAACTCTGCTCTTTACCGAGTAGAGATGAAACAGAGACAGAGATAAGTTTATGTTCTGTGACTGAGATGAGAGGTTAGGACCAGAGAGGGAGGAGGAGATTGGAGAGATTTGGAGGATATTGGAATGAGTTGCTGCGGGGAATGTGAGGAATGTGGTGATGAAACCTAGAAAAACTGCCAGGAAACATTGGAAGCCCAGCTGACTCAGGTTGAAGACCATAAATTTATAATGAACCAAATCACTGGGATTAATTTTTTTTTTACTTTACTGCATACATACATAACATACATACAAATATATGTGTATATATTTATTATTAAACAAATATTTCTAAAGTTTATCAACACGTTTACCCTCATAACAAAATACCATAAAACGCGTAAACTTACTCTTTAACATCTGTTGTTATTCTCATGGATTTTTATACTGTTTTAATGCCATAATGCTTTACTATTGCTTTACATAGTAAATGCTAATTTGTGTTAACCTTGTATTTATTACTTTCTTTACTCTCCATTCTTTCTTCAATTTTAGGCTTTTCACTTTGGTTCCCCCTCTCTTAGAATTTCCTTATTGGTGGTATGCTGATGGTAAATGTAGCCTATTTTCATTTGTTTGAAAATTATTTTATCTCACCTTTTTTAAAACAGATTTTTTCCCCCAGGCATAGAACTCTATATTGGCAGTTATCAACACTGAAATATCTGGAGATACCATTCCTGTGACCTCTGGCTTTGGACTTGGCTGGTGTTGAGAAATCAGCCATCAGGCGAGCTGTTGCTCCTTCGGAAGCATTCTGACGGTTTCCGCTGGCAAGCTTCAAAGTTTTTCTCCTTTTCTTCAGCATTCTTCAGGTTCACTGTGGAGTATCCAGGTATGGTATTCATATTTATTCTACTTCATATTTGTTGGTGTTTGAACCTTTGCATGGGTGTTCTTCATCAGGTCTGCAAAACTCTCCACCATTCTTCCACACTCACCTTTGTCCTCGTTCCTGGTTCCTTCCCATACCTGCCCTTACGTCTCTTTCCTCTTTTTGCCTCTCCATTGATCATTCTGTGTGTATTTGTCACATCTACGTTTTCCATTTTCCTTCCTACTAGTTCAATGGGCAAGTTGGGTTTAATTTAAATTATCATTGATTTTCACATCTAGAAGGATTACTTAACCCTTTTTCAAGTCAAGTAGGTGGTGGTCCAGTCTTCTTTGTTTGATCCTGTATTTGCTAGTTGTTTCTTTAAATAGGGTGAGTATCCATGTTTATAATTTGTGCCCAACGCTTACAAGACATGAACTCACTGTAGACCCAGGTCTTCTGTTATTCCTAATGTTCTCTTCTCCCAATTCCCTGCTGCCTTGCACACTTAATTTTATATCAACTATACACTTTTCACTTTTCCTGAAAAATACCTGTGGGTATTCCATCAGGTCTAGAATAAATTCGTTTTCCTCCAAAGAGGATCTGAATTTATTTCTGCCTGGAAACCAAGGACATTACCAGCCTAGAACCACCCAAAAACAAACTCATGGTCTCCCTCAACACTCAAAAATGTGTGAACTCAATCTGTAAATCTGCACAAAGAGTAATTTTTTCCCTTTTCTCATTTCTCCTTCTCTGTATAGTTCCAAGGTAGCCTTTCGACCAGTTTCTTTCTGACTTACCTTTTTCTTGACAGCCAGCACTTTAATCTTACAGCTTAATGGGGAGCCAGTCTTTTACCAGATTCCCCACTTAAGTTGGCTTTGGGTCTTACATCATGAACCCTCACTTACTGGGGATACCAAGGCCAAAGTACAATGTTTCTCACACCAAAATGTAAGACTCACCTTCCTTTCTTCAAAGTCCAAATTGAAAGCAAGAAGAGATGCCAAGAAATTATGGGGAATTTAATGGCAAAGCATAAATTTTATTTATATAACAGGCAAGTATTCAATAACCTCCAACATTTAGGGATCTCTGACATAGCTAGTATGAAGAACATGATTTAGAATAATTCTCTGACAGTTTGTATATGTTGAGCACCAAATAAAAAATTTTCAAAGGCTCAGTGCCCATAGAACAGTGGTTACGGCACCAGCCACATACATCAAAGTTGGTGGGTTCAAACCTGGCCCGGGCTAGCTAACCAACAATGACAACTGCAACAAAAAAAATAGCTGGGAATTGTGGTGGGCACCTGTAGTTCCAGCTACTTGGGAGGCTGAGGCAAGAGAATCCCTTGAGCCCCAGAGTTAGAGGTTGCTGTGAGCTGTGATACCAAAGAACTCTAATTAGGGTGACAGAATAAGACTCTGTCTCAAAAAAAAAAAAAAAAAAAATTGTCTAATTATTCTAATTATCTAACCTTGGGTTCCCCATTAGAGACGATATAAAACTCTATTAAAGTAAACTAGCACCTTGTAATTCAAAGAGGATAAAACAGCAGAATCATACCCACAATAACATCATACACAAGAATTACGAACATAGAATTTAAAAGTGTGCTTGATGTGTCTGAAGAAGCAAAAGAAGAGATATGAAAATATAATTAAGATGACCAGATAGATTTCAAAAATAACCAATTAGGGCTTTAAAGTCTGAAAAGCAAAATGTAGTAATTTAAAATCAGTGGTAGACCTAACAACTGACTAGACACAACTGAGTAGTCAGTGAACAAGAAAATAGATCTGGAGTATTAAAATCTCCTACTATTATTGTATTGCTCTCATTTCTCCTTTAGATCTATTAATGTTGCTTTATATAGCTCAGTACTTCAATGTTGGGAGCAAACTTTTTACACATTATACCCTCTAATAAATTGACCCCTTTAACATTGTATGATAATGTTGTGTATGTCTCTTTTTACATTTTGTAACTTGAGTTTATTTTGTCTAAGTATAGATAACTCTATACTCTAACCTCTTATAATTTCCATTTGCATGAAATATCTTTTTTTTTGTGCCTTCATTTTCAGTGTATATTTGTCCTTAAAGCCAAAGTGAGTCTCTTTTGAGTGGCATATATTGGGCCTTCTTTTTTTTTACACATGTATCCATTCAGTCACTTTGTCTTTTGTTTTTCTTGTTATTTTTTATTTCAAAAAATCTGAGGGGTACAACTGTTTTTGTTATGTGGATGAATTATATTATGCTACAGTCAAGGGTTTTAGTATACCCATCACCAAGAAAATGTACATTGTACCCAGTAAGTGGATTTTTATCTCTCCCCACAACCTTCCCGCTTCTCAGTTTTCAATATCCATCCTACCAATTTATGGCCATATATATCACACTTATAACTCCCACTTATGTGTTTGCGGGCATGTGATATTTGTTTTCTATTCCTCAGATACTTTAGACAAGATAATTGTCTCTAGTTCCAACCAAGTTGCTCCAAAACACATTATTTCATTCATTTGTGTAGCTCAGTGGTACTCCATGGTATTATATACTACCATGTGTTCTTTATTTATTCATCAGTTGATGGGCATTTCGATTGGTTTCATAGCTTTATAATTGTGAATCATGCTGCAATAAACACTTAAGTGCACATGTCTTTTTGATATAAAGATTTCTTTTTCTTTGGGTGGATATACATTAGTGGGATTGTTGGATTGAATGGTCCACATTTACTTCTTTGAAAAATCTCCAAACTGCTTTCCATAGGGGTTATATTCGTTTACATCTCCACTAATAGTGTGTAAGTGTTCCCTGTTCACTGTACCCACACCAACATGTTTGCTTTTTCATGTTTTATTAATGACATTTAATAATGGGTTTAATTTACATTTCCCTGATGATTAGTGGTGTTGAGCATTTTAAAATGTTTTCTATCTGCTTTTGAGAAAAATTTGTTCATGACTTTTTTTGTGCGTGTCTGCTTATCTGCTTCTCGGTGAACTTTTTATTCTTTTTTTTTTTTATTGTTAAATTATAGCTATGTACATTAGTGCAATCAAGGGATACAATGTGCTTGTTTCATATAAAATCTGAAATAATCTCATCAAATTGTTCAACATAGCCTTCATGGTATTTTCTTAGTTATTGTATGTAGATATTTGTATTCTGCATTTAGTAAGTTTTGCCTGTACCCATTCTAAGATGCACTGTAGGTGTGGCCCCACCTATTACCTTTCTTCCACACTAACCTCCCTTTCTCCCTTACCCTCCCTTAGCACTTTCCCCATATTCTTGTGCTATAGTTGGGTTCTAGCCATCATATGAAAGCTATAATTTGGCTTCATAGTAGGGCTGAGTACATTGAATACTTTTTCTTCCATTCCTGAGATACTTTGCTAAGAAGAATATGTTCCAGC